>CAXIVR010000002.1:61925656-62020977 GCA_964035755.1 Teleogryllus oceanicus | reverse complement strand
CGGCGCGCGCTATGAATGTGTGTAGAGGGGCGTGAAGAGCGGCGCCGCCGCCTATCGGCGCGCTAATTGGCCCTGTGTCCCGCCCACGCCCCCCGCCTCGCCCCTTCTATTGATGCCCCGCCTCCCGCCGCCACCCGCGCCCTTGGCCCGCTCCGCCAGGTGCGCTTTAGAGCTCGCGCCTTGTGACGACGCTGTTGAAGTCTCGTGCGTGCACGAGTGTGGGGATGGAATAATAATCCAATGCCTTTTAATGCGTGAGTGCATCCAATATCGCACTTCAAATTATTTATTGCCATAAGCTCTTCATGTTTTAACGTTCATGCTTCACATTTAACCAAGGGCAGCTTCACATCGAAAATGTTAAGATGATTAAATTAGCTTGATGCTATGCAAATGGGATGGTATTTTTTATGAAATTAATGTTTCATAACACAACCGAATAAGGAATGTTCAGTAGCGCTTAATTCACCATGTCCATCTGACCATGCTATGACAGAATGTTTTGTTTTTTTTACAATCCATAAATTATGTCTTCAAGTTAATGCTTATTATTGACCAACGCACATATTATTTTATTTAATGTTTATTTTTACTAGATGACCCATATTTTATCGGTCATCACAATGTAATCTTGCGTGACTTTCTGGGACATATCCTTTCTACGTAAACTCTCCTCATTCGCCTTGCATTCTATCATGCCTTCGTACACTCCTCGTTTGTGTGGGCTCTTCCTTCGCCCGAAGCCTTGGGTGCGGGGGCGACGTGCGCGCGGCGCGGCCTTGTCCTCGTTTTAAAAATGCGCTCGGGCTTCAAACTCAATTTAGCCGACGCGCGTATCGGTAAATAATCGCGTTAACGCGCGCGTTTGGCTCCCAGGAGCCAGATATTTGCGAGGGAGGACCTACCTCCCTACACACAAGCACTGAAGCGCGCAAGCACGCACACGCATGATCTGCATGCACGAGCATGAACATTGAAGCACTTTGTTTCACTGGTACATGCGCATGACGAAGCCTGCAATAAATAGTGTGTGCGCTTGTACCGAGTATTTTATGCTAGGCGGCTGAGTTAGCTCAGAGTGAGCGTTGTTGCTGGCTCTGCAGCGGCACCGATTCCCAGTGTTTGAGCCCAGACGGCAGTGGATTTTCAGCGCTCCCTCTAGAGCAGGCATGTCAACGTCGCGGGCAAGGTGACAAGGTTACTAGAGCTCCCGGGCACTGCCTTCAGAGAAATTGGCGCGAGATTGAAAAGTAAGAGTTGTACAAATGCTATGAAATGGCGTTACGTCACTTGATACCTGGACCATGAAGTCTTGGAAAAGTTACTTGAAGTTATTATCACAAATTTAGCTATATTAAGTACTATTTTATCATAAGCCAAATAAATTATTATTAAAATAAATTTATACATCCGTCCGATTTCAAATTTCCAATTGAGAGTAAAACTAAAAAAAATGAATCAAAAGTGTTTTTGTTTTGTAATCGTGTTTAACAAACAAATATTCTTGTCTATTAAAAGCGCTGTCCGTTCGTAAGTGAGAACGTTAACTTGTTAATTTCTTTGACATTATTATTAAATACAATAAATAACTGAATGATTTAATAACACAATACGAAAAGAGAATAAGGAAAAACTCGCCATTCAAATATGTTCCTGTCACTCAACAAAGATGTTTATATAAGGGAGAATTTAGTACGAAAATAAACATGTAATAGTAATAAGTTTGGAAAAATATAAACGTAATACAGATCTCGATTATTTTATAGAAAAAAATCTGGCGAACATATTTCCGTATGAAGCTAAATACCACCTCGCGCCACTTCAGCTTGCGCATGTACACCTCTTTCTAATTCAAAGGGGAAATGAGTGCTGAGTCAGGGGAAGATGCCCTTGCCCATAGGAGCGCCGGGCTCCTCAGGCGGGCAAGTAGCTCGTGAGGGTGCAATTTGACGTGCATGCTCTAGAGGTAGGACCGGGAGCGGTAGCTCAGCGCATCAACTGATGTCGCTGCAGCGCCTCTGACCGGAAGGTCCTAGGTTCCAGTCCTGACGGCGGCAGGAGTTTCGACACTAGCTTTTCAGCTAGGTCGAATTCCGTCGCTGTCTGAAGGAGAATTCTAGCGGCCGGCTGCTCTGATCGGTAGATTTCCGTGGTTTCTCCGATCAACACCACGCGAATGCCGGAGCAGTTCCCTAACAAACGGACCATGGAGCGCGCGCGATCTGTCCTTCCTCTTCCTTGTCCCATCCTCTCCTCTTACACACACACTTACACTAACATGCACTACACTACCACATATTCCGGGAGATCAGTCGGGGGCTTAGAGCTTGTCCCGGCTGGAGCGGTGCCCCGCTGGTGAGAGAGTCCTTGTTAGGGGGAAACCCCACTACCCGACGGTAGGTCGGCGCCGGATCTCGCCATCCAGCGGGGGAAGATCACCGCCATCTCCCGAGAAAAAGAAAGCACTACACTAACTGGACGAATGACCGAAGCAGTTAACGCGCCTGGAAACACGAAAAAATCAATCAATCAATCCAGTCGCTTACATCTGAGCGACGTGGGGCACGCACATTCTGCACATTTCCAGTGTCATTCGCCCAAATTTGGTACATCTAAGCACTCTAAATGAACACCAAAACGTAAACGCTATGCATCCATATACCGAGAGCAATCTACATACATACAGCACTATAATAATTATAATTTATAATTATTTAATAAATTATTTACCTCTCAAAAATTTGCCTCTACTTAAACATTGTAGTCTGTACGCTTGCTCCCACTTCCGCCTGTACCGTTCTTTCTGCACATTTTGCCAAATAGCACTGACAGCGCTCTCTCATTAATCCGCACGTTCACTCTCGCTTATTTGAACTCACTGCTCCATCGGAAAACGACTACCAGTGCGACTACGCAAGCACTAGCACACAATCCTCGCACAGAAGCATTTGCATTCGTAATCGAATGCATATTATTGCGATTACACGAAATTAAGCCTCCACACGCTCTTTCGCGGCACTCTTTGTTTTCATTTGTGCACACTGTTTCGACGGAAAACGGCTACCGGTGCAACTACGCATAGAACTCACGAACAATCCTCGCAAAACCATTTACATTCCTAATGGAATGCTATTATTCTGTATGTATGGTCTTAAGCGTTCACACACATTTTCGTTTGACATATTTTATTGTGTTTGTGCACACTGTTTCATCGGAAAGGGGCTACCAGGACGTCTACACATAGTACTCGCGCACAATGCACACACAGAACCATTTTCATTCGTAATAGATGATATTATTCTGTTTGCACGATTAATCATCTACACATACACTTTTGCTGGCACTCATTTTACTTTTCACACTGCTTCGTAGGAAAATGACTACCAGTGAACTACGCATAAATTCGCGCACAATACACAACAAAACCATTTGTATTTTTCATTGAATGATGAAAATTAATACGCATGAATGCGTATTATCCTGCATGTATCAAATTAAGCGTCCACACATTTTCGTTTGAAATTGAAATGATCGAAGAGCGTTGTCATTGTCAATCAATACTTTTTATTTCAATAAGACCAGCTTTGATGGCTTAGATCATCATCATCATCAGTTTCTGCTGTCTGGGAGTCAAAAACGACTACCGACTACCAAACGACTACGTAGTCGTTTTGTGACTCCCAGACAGCAGAAAACTGATGATGATGCTAAGCCATCGAAGCTGCTCTTATTGAAATAAATAGTATTGTTGACAATGACAAAGTCTTCAATCATTTCAATTATGTAAATGTCAACTACAACTCACCACTAAACCAATTCGTTTGCACACATTATATTGTGTTTGTGCACACTGTTTCATCGGAAATCACCTACTAGTTCGCCTACGTATAGTACTCATGCGCACAGAAGCATTTGCATTCGTAATCGAATGCGTATTAGTTTGTGTGCACGGAATTAAGGGCGTACACACTCTCTTTTTGCTTGCAGATATTTTATTTCGGTTATACACACTGTTTCATAAAACACATCCGTGTACTTTTGCATTATATGGGCTTACTTATGACTAAAACTATATAAACTGTACATAACTAAACGATACATAAACTATACCTATTATTATATTACTCTTCGAAATGCACCAAACAAAATGAAAAACCTTCGTTTGGAACATGCCTGCATACTAAGAGATCAGGAGGGGTCTAGCCTTAAAATGGAGATTGTACCAGCAATAATTACAGATGTAGTCTCAATTAATAGTGATGTGTAAGATATACATACGTATATACATTGCGATAAAAGTTAATATATAATTTATAAGTATAGAACATCCTTTTAAATTCATCAATTAGCGCACTGGTAAATATAGTAATACAATATAATTCAGTAATATTAAAACACTCATTGTAACTCATTTTATTCCTGATCATTTCCAAAATGAGAAATCAAATAATACTCTCATCTACTTTCAATTACATTATTTACTCTTTCTTTCAATTATATTATCTACATTTCAGTGACTGAAGTAGCTCCCCCAGTTTTTATTATTTTTGCGTTCAGTCACCCAATTATGCACGCACATTTTCGCTCTAGTTCGAGAGATAGAGAAGCTAGATTCAGCATTTGGAATATTTTACAGCAGAGTAGGCTTGCTGCCAAACATTCGTAGTCCAAGCGCGTTCACACATTTCTCTATGAAACAAGGGCGCACTCAGCTTCGTAAACGCACTGCGCCTCGATTATGTGACTTCACAAGCACTATCGAGTACATATATTGAAAGATAAACGCACAGTGAAACGAGGGATAGAATTGCGCTCCCTTCTAGATCAATCCACCTAACTAAATTTGTGGAATTTTTATCTTCATTCATCTTTTTATCATCATTCATCTCATGACGACATAACCAAGTATCACATGTCTTATGAAATAACCAACATTTTAAAAAAGTTATTCCAATGTTTTGAATTATTGTTGTGATATTGTCGTACGTATTGAAATTTTGAAATAACCAACATTTTAAAAAAGTATTCCATGTTGAATTATTCTTGTCACACGACGCGTTGAAGGTACTCGATATCTAGCCGCAAAAGGTACAATACATCTTACTCTTTCGTCGTTTGAGAGGTACTACATTTCTCTAGTAGTAAAGATATCTTAGGTACTGTTATATCTTATGGTAAAACGCTATTTTGATTTAGCGCGGTGACGCGTTTCTCGACCAAATAAAGGCCGACGCCCGCTTCGGACATACTGCACCGCCCGCGCAGATCGTATTCTCGGCGATGGCCTCCTTCCGGTCAAGTTCCGGGGTGACGCAGGCTCCGCCCCAGCGCCTCCGCAGCAGGGAAACTGGGCCGCGCGAATTAAGCGAGACCGCCCTCCCACCCACCCACCCAGCCGGCGGACGTTCGGCCGATGCTCGGATAGAATCCAGCGCGGCCGGTTTGCTGCCCCGAGGTCCCGCTTCGTCGTTTTCGGCCCCCAGACGGCCCGCCGGACGCCGTCCTCTACCGACGGACAGCAGCATCGTCCGCGATGCTCGTCTGAACGCAGCCGCGTTTCGTTCGGGTTTGGCCCCGAGTAAATCTAAAGCTTGAATCTTCCTAGAAAGATGACACATAGGCTGTCTGCTACTAAGTTTTTTCTTAATAAAAATTCCAATAGTTACTTTTTATAGACAGTCACAAATACATTTATTAAAACATAAATGATTTTTCATTCACAATGGTATCTTGAAACAAGAAACGGCGTGTCAACGTTTCAGAGGTCGAGTTGTGTCTCCATCATCAGGCCTTAACAATATGTCAATTAACAAGAAAATGGGTGAATAATTTGAATTCATGAGAATTATGTATTTGTGATTGTCTATAAAAAGTAATTATTGGAACTTTTATTAAGAAAAAACTTCAATCTTTCTGTTGAATGAATTTGGATTTTTTGTTGGTTTCTCGAGCATCAACTACTTAGGCCATTCGGCCCGTAATTGTAGTGCATGTTATCTCTCGGAGGGAGACAGCGTCCTTCTCTACTGAAACGTGTGATCTGGCACCGACCTACAAGTCGGATTGTGAGGTTTTCCCTCTCCAGATATCCCCCCAGTGCCGCCTCTGCTAGGAGAAGTTATATGTTCCCGACTGCTCTCCCAGGCACGTGATAGTGTAGCGCATACGTTTGTGTGTGTGAATGTGAGGAGGAGGAGACGGATGACGAAGGAAAGATCGCGCGGGGTCTATAGCTCGTTTGTTAGAGTACTGCTCTGGGGTTCACCTGGTAATGATCGAACACATTCGAGGAAACCTGCCAATCAGAATAAAAGAAAGCTAGAATTTCCTCCAAATAGCGGTTGGATTCAACCAAACTACTTAACTTGTTTACTAGATCTTCCAAACTAGGTAACAAGATCTGCTATTGATGGGAATTGTGGAAATTCTGATTCGGTGTTGTTGACGTTCTTATGTGAAGAAATAAAAGAAGTCATCTTCGTCAACATAGTATTTTTACAGTCTATCGACTTTTACCGAAAGCAGCGAGACTGATGATGACGGCAAACCCGTCGAAAGCCGGCTATGTGAATAAAAATAACATGTTGACGAAGATGACCTATTTTATTTCTTCGCATTGTTGGGATTCAAACCCCAAAACTTCCCTGGGAAAACGATAGGCAACGATGTTGCTCCAAAGCCATAGCAGACTTATTTATTCAAGTTATCGCTGAGCCCTTGTGATACTCATGCTTTGTTTAACAAAAAGTTGATTGGAGAATTCCATCAATAAAATGACAAAAAACTACAGCAAATCGTTACGAACATAATTAAAATTGAAACATTTCGGGAAAATTTTTATAACAACGCAGCATATCTGGACTAATGCACTTCTGTGTATTGGTGAAGAAAAAAACAGAATGTTTCTGAGAATTTGAAGTCTCCCAAAAGTGTTTTCAACGAAGGAGAAGACATATTAGTTTGTTTAATAGCATATATATCAATTTTTTGTGCCCAAGAGTGGGGAGATATAACAGAACAGATGGGATTCCCATGGGTGTGTGTTTACAACAGCATTCGCCGTAAAGGAATATTTGGTGAGTAGGAACACTAACCTTCGGGAAGTACCGCCTGCCCGCCCGCTCACACACATGTTCTCACGAACGATGATACAACTTGCGAAGGTCGCTCCCCCCCCCCCCGTGGCGCCTTCACGGTCAACCACCGGCGGCGCCCAATTCGGGGAAAGCGTGAAACAAGTGACGGGCGCCAAGCGATAGTTGTTTCAACGAGATGTTTTACAAAAAGCGTGTCCGCAGACGCATTTGTCACCGACGGGGATGGTGCGGGGGCGGCGGGGCACCCGCGCCAGTCACGCTATTAGTTCCGGGCGTCGAATTGGGTTTCGAGGCTACCGGCGCCGTCGCCGCCGCCGTCGTGACGCCGACTCCACCACTGGCGCATTTCGCGGGCGATTGCGTCCTGCAGGATGGCGGGCCGCGGCGCTGGGCACAGCAGACATGTGGGCGGGGTCGGGTGGGGGAGGGATGTGATGGCGACAAACCTGTCTGCGCGCGGACGCGAGTTTCCGCCGCCGTCTGCCGTGGCCATGCGGGAATCGGTAGACGCCGGGGAGGGAGCTGAAGAAATTGCCGGTGGTGGAGATGGAGCGACGTTGGAGAAGAGGGTTGGCGGGTCACCGGTGGCGACGACGAGGTGGGTGACAGCGAAAGAGGCGGCGACGGTGGCACTAATGATTGCGACGATAGCTTTGGAAATGGTGGAGGACGGTGGCAGCAGTGGAGTCAGAAACGCCTGCGGATGCTCAATGGCAACATTGTTGCCTCTGCGTTGATCGGTGTTTACAGGGTTTGAGATAGATTAATCGACTTTCCACTTTAGCAACTTTGCTGTGTCGTGTGAAGCTTGAGCTGAGTGAATTGAACCACTGTCTAGGGAGGGATTCTAACCGCAGACTGGTCTCTCCGGTTAGTGATGAATCCAGGAGATGAATCTAGGATCAATACCAACGATCAGTACCAATGTCTTCGGACTGCCTGCGACCCTTCTGCTTCTCCGTCCTTGACCCCTCCTCTCTCCTCATATATCCACAATTATAATTGAACAATATTACCACAATGTGATACACATTCCAAATGGGAATTCCCAGTAAACCCGAGCAGATGTTACTGCATGAAATCTACAATACAAAATGGCCGAAATGTAATTGGTCTCCTTGTGAAATAATTTTAGGATCCGCCTGTTACAGAATGCCCTTTTCTCGCTAACACGGTAAACAACCGTTCTCAACATAGAATTAGCTCCACATTTGACCTAAATTTGTCGTTTTCTAAATTAAGTCAAAAAAGGACACATAGCACTTAATTTACTGCATCTATCATAATCACGCAAAAATAAATTTAAATTAAAAAATCGAGTGATGCAAATAATCTGCATTATTATTATTATTATTATTATTATTATTATTATTATTATTACATTATTATTATTTTTACCATTACCTAATAGACGCGAGTCGATGTAGGAAGAAAAGAAACGAGACCGATCGCGTGGCTTGGGGTTACGGGACACTTGGACAGAAAATATAGATTAGGTCACGATAACGAAATGTTCATTTTATGTTTACTTATGAAAAATAGTTACTTAATCCTAAAATTGTTAGAGTAATTTAAATTGTAAGATAAGTGAAATGTATTAGACTAGCGCATACAGAAAAAATAATTTATACTCCAAGGAGCCGTCTTTGACTTTATAAATGAATCAGAATAATGGGACATGTCCTCCCTTATACTGTAGTTATACGCAATTAACCCTATATTAATGGCAATAAACATCATTTTAGCTATTTAATTATATGAATTAGATAAGTCTGGAGTGAGCGATAGATGGCCAAAAAGCCTTTAAAGTAGAGGTGAGAACAGGTATAGGATGTGGATAACGATTTGAAGAGCGGCGACCCACTACGAAGTTTCGGCACCGATTCTGTGCCGGTTTTCACCGGCTCCATTTTTGCATCTACTTGAAGCCAGTGAGAAACACCGCATCCAGGTCAGCTGGCATCCAGAGTCCTCCCGAGGGCCTTGTGGCAGGAAATCCGTTTCCGAATGCGATTGAATCTGAGATGTCATATATCCGTAGCCTTCCTGAAGTCCAGCCCAAAGGAACGTTCGAACTGGATTTAGGGAGTCACCAGCCGACGCTTTTATCTGCCATTTTTAGAGGTGAAACCGAAAGGCAACAAGTCTATCAGCGTTTTTTCTTTTTTACGCACGTAGATTAAAAGGTAATTCTATAACTGGTTATTCATTGTAATATCAGAAAAATATATAATGGCAATTGTGTGATCACTTGTGTTTTATCAGTATTATTGACAAAGTCTTGACCCTGAAATATTTAAAGTTCAGAGAGGTCACTTTAATTTAAGGGCCAACTTTTATTTAAAAGCTCAATTAGTTATTTCTCCTCAGGCAGGTGCTAAATTCTGAGGATTATTGCTAGCCAAGAGTGAGGTTGTTTGATGTTGAAGCCAATGTGCGAAGAACATCGCATGAGTGGGAAGGTGCACAGCTATTCAAACAAAACAGCGGGCGACGACTTAACGTAAAAGTTCTGATTGCTTGATGCGGTCAATGAAACATCATATTAGAGTCGTGTCAGACGTTTGGTGAGTGAGCAGAAGAAATTTAGGAATGATGGTCGGTTTGGAAAACACATTTACTGGGCGTGGCGCACAGCTCAATGCTCCGCAAATGAAAGGGAGGCCAGTCAAACAGGCTAGAACAAGAAATAGTGTGAGCGACGTCATAAAAGGAGGTTAGGTAGGTACAAGTACGGATGTGTGGGGTAGGTAGTGAAGGAGCGAAGGAGCCAATGAACGGGAACAGACACGCAAGGGACACTAAACAAATTTGCAATTGACCAAGGAAGTCAAGGAAATATATAAAGTAATGAATATAGCAAGAAAGAAAGAATGGAAGGAAAGGAAGAGGCGTCACATCTGAAGGAAGCTCGTAGACGAGTGCAGGGGAGGCTGCAACACAGTGCATAGCCTCAAAGCGCGTCCGGCCGGAAGGGCAACCCCAGGGCTTTTCTAATTTGAACGGAACCCAACCGGTTTCTCGGCACCACACTCTCTGTTAACAAGAACTATTGTATCGCCCGTGCGATTCACAAGTATCCATGCCGCCGTATAGTAATATCTTTCAGTGAGTTTACGAGAGTGCACACTTTCTTAAGTTTGCTCTACTTTTTTTTTATCGCGTACTTGCAACTAGACAATATGCAATCGCATATTGCGTTAGCGTATTGCTATAGCAGACTTAGTCATCCACTTACTTATTATAATTGTGTAAGGTGTTTATTTTTTTAATGAATACAAACTAGAAATTAAATGAAACATTGTTTTATCACAGAGTTCCCGCTTTGCTAATGCCATGTTTCAGTGCAATGAATTCTTTCCTCTGTGGTAATATTTACGGAATCTTAAACGTTTTTTATTGTATGTCTTAAAAATCGTTTGGGTTAACGGATGTCGATTAAAATTCAATTGCAAATAAATGTTCACATATAGAATATTGTCAGAAAATACTATTATCTCCAATTAATTCAATTATATGTGCGTAATGAGAAGTGGAAAGTATTTTTTCTGTGGTAATATTTACGGAATTTTAAAAGGAAGAGGTGGCGCATCTGAAGGATCGCTCCGCCAGCTCGTAGACGAGCGGCTAAGAAGCTGACGTGTGGGCCGGTGGGAAAGAGGGTCCGGTTGCAGCATCGCCGCGGCTGCGGTCCCCTTCCCCGGTCATTTGGAGCAGGGAGGAGCCGACTAACAGCCCGTCAGCAAGTTGCATCGTTAGTAATGGCAGGCCTCGCTTCACACCACCGCCCCTCCACGCCACGCCCCGACCCCCTCCGCGCTACCTCACCCCGCTCGCCTCACAAGCACGGCGCACCTGCTGATTGCGAATTAATAGCGGTCCGTCTGAAGAAGTTGGAAAGAACAGTGGGCCAAACTGACAGTCAATCTGTGATTTCTATGTACACATTTCAGTTTCGGAAAAATTCAAAATATAGATTAAAAATGAAAATCACTATAGTCCAATCTCTCGAACAATTTTATTACGATCTATCTCACTTTTAAAGAAAATGTTGATGCGTTGGAATAGACTGCATTGGGAGGACCGTGTGTGTTGGAGTAAAATCCTGTTGAAAACTCATGGGACAGAATTGTAGTTTCCAACAGGATTCTGCTCCAATACATCTGGTAAAGACCCCTCAAGAATGTTGCGGGAAGATGTTTTCAGTCTTCATTTCTGACCATCTGGTTGTACATACCTACATTCTCTGTACCAAAAAGGCGGTAATTGCTTCAGAAAATGGTACCGAAAAGAAATCTCCACACTGAGACCCCAAATACAGTTTTCATGTCTACAGATGTCAAACTTTGCAATATTCAGCCTACATAATTCAATACATCGCCGACAAGATAATACTTATAATCAGGAAGAAGTAGATATGTATTGAATGGTGTATATAAAATTAGTAGTGTAAATTTGTGTTCTTTCATACCAAAAACTTGTATTTCTTTTCTTCCTGTACTCCAAGGGATAAATTCGCAATTTGTAACGGTAATTGCGGCAATATTGAAGACTGTTACGAGGGCGAGGACGAGAGGACGAGAGGACGAGAGGACGAGAGGGCGAGAGGGCGAGAGGGCGAGAGGGCGAGAGGGCGAGAGGGCGAGAGGGCGAGAGGGCGAGAGGGCGAGAGGGCGAGAGGGCGAGAGGGCGAGAGGGCGAGAGGGCGAGAGGGCGAGAGGGCGAGAGGGCGAGAGGGCGAGTGGGCGAGTGGGCGAGTGGGCGAGTGGGCGAGTGGGCGAGAGGGCGAGAGGGCGAGTGGGCGAGAGGACGAGAGGGCGAGAGGACGAGAGGGCGAGAGGGCGAGAGAGCGAGAGGGCGAGAGGGCGAGAGGGCGAGGGGGCGGAGGATGTGGCGGGTTGAGTGTCAGCTGTGGCGGAAGAGGTGGTGGTGATGAGAGAGGTGGAGAGTAGCAGCGGAGGCGGATGGAACACTGCAACTTCTTTCATGTCTGTATGCACCAGTGTGTGCTTGTGTTGCACCTAAGAGATAGGAGAATGTAAACCGTTGATGTAATTCGTTTCTAGGAGACTGGGGAAATACCTCATGCGTTTCTGCTCGGAGCTCCTTTTTTAAAACGCGTTCATTTAACTTTACTGTACGATACATTTAACTTGCACTGTACGATATACCGAGGACAATTACATCCTGTATCATATTTTACATGACTAAGTTACAGATATGAATCTTTGAGGACGTATAAAACATCAATAACAAAACATTATTATGTGGTTTGCGTGAATGCTTAATGAATTTCATTAAGTTTATTGATCTGGCAATTTCAAAGATGGTGGAATTAAAGCGTTTTCGAAAAAAACAAATAGTGTGGCGTCGCAAAATATGATTACATTTTATATTTTTAAAGATTTCTTTATTATTTGATCGAGCCTGTAAATGTTGACGAGCAAAACAAAAAAATGTGTAAAACGTAAAGAAAGGTCATAAATTAAGTTTTGAAATGTGTAAGAATGTGTAAAACTTGCTATAGAAAGCAGAATTCATTAGAAAAATAGAGCTTTATATGATCAATTTCCTGATAAACGTGCCATTTAATATTAAACCAAGCGAGCGTGACCACAGGAAAATGAAAAAAACCGGCCACATTGAAAGAGAAAACGCCAGAATAATGATAGGGAAAGAGCACCACAATAATCGTCACCCGGAAAAAAGACCTATGGCTGCTGCGTCGCGTTTTTTGAGCGGAAAACAGACTGCATATCTAATGACTCATGATTACATACTGGTTAGGAGTACTGTCTGTTTCATTCTGATCCGACGTATCTCTCGCTTTCGTTTTACTATATGGCATCTACAATCGTTTCTAACCTTTTCCCTTTAATGTTCTGTTTCATTCTTGAGCGGAGCAAAGTATGATCTACATTTTATATTTTTAAAGATTTCTTTATTATTTGAACGAGCCTGTAAATGTTGACAAGCATGTACTACAGCTTCTAGGTCAAAGACCCTCATCTCGATCAGGTCTTTCATCCAGTTCCCCTGATCCTTTGAGCAAATACTGAAATGGCCCCTTGTTTTGCTTCTGGACATAAATGTAACTTCTTTATCGGCGCACGACTTCTATAATTCAGTGGGAAATATAGTTGTTGAAATTATTGTTCTGTATTTTCTCGCGGCAGGAAGTATTATTCCTTCACGAAGGACATGATGAGGGATAAAGGCCCAAATTTATTACTGATTTACCCTTCAAAATATATTTTATTACATTGGAGAGAATATTTTGTTAACAATCCTTGCAAAAACCTCACATTTTCTTTCTGTATTCAAAATTCTAGTAGTAAATGGCTTAGGGTAGGGATCATAGAATTACAAATTGCTCAGAGAATTCACTTCTCACGGTGGAAAGTCGCACACAGCTTTCAACAGTTTTTGATGTAAAATAAATACTATGAAAAGCCAACATATTGAAAGTGACTCGTTTTTCGTGTTTTGCTGTCCATTTTCAACGAATATGAGTAAAAAATTTGCAAGCAATCAGAGTTGAAAATGCATTATTATATATTTTGTAATTAATAGTTCCTCAGCGTTAGAATGTATTTATACATTTCTTATTAATGTATTTACTTTCAAGACAAACAGGGGAAAATTGATTTCGTACGCATTTCATGTAATGCTGAAAGATCACGTTTGCATGCATATCAATTTTAATCGTTATCATGTCAAGAATCAGATTCGATTACATTTCGGTTATTAGTTAACATTGGTTTAAATTATATTTATAAAAAGTACCCAATATAATATTTTAAATGATATTTATATTAGTAATTATAGTGGGTAATAAAATGTAACGGTAAATAATATCTCTTGGTATTATACAATAATAATATTATCCAATTGTAAAAAATGTACCTAATGTAATGTAGATATTGTGTGTAATGCGTGTAATATGTATGAATGTTTTTATCGCGTCTGAATGTTAGATTGATCGAATGGTTCCCGAACCTGTTTGGGAATCTTTCCATTTCGGTTGGGCGCCGCTCACGTTCCCCTGCAAGTGTGCCGCCGGCGCGCCGCTGGCCTCCTCCTACTCCACCGCAATCGGCTTCTCCGCCGCCGCCGTCGCCGCCGCTGCCTCCGGTGCTCACATGCTCCGTTTTCGGCTAGCGCAGGCGTCGCTCCCAGGCCAGCAGACGGTACAACGGCCGTGGCGGCGGCGGCGGCGGGGGGGCAGGCGGAGGCGGCGGCGAGGGCCGGGGGGCGGGCCGCGCACGCGAGGGCCCGAAGGATGTTTGTGGCACGCCCCACGCCCTGTGGGCCACGACCCTAGCGCTTTCGCTCCCTGCCCCCGCCCCCGCCCCGCCCCTCCCCGCCCCCGCCCCTCGCCCCCGCCTCCCCGCCCTCGCCCCGCTCCCGCCCCCGCCACCGCCACCGCCACCGCCACCGCTCGCCAGCCACGCCCTTCCTCTCTCTGTTTTCTCCCCAAGACGTACTTCTGACCTTTGACTCTTCACTTCACCCCACCATCCTCGTCCATTAACTTTCTGTTGCCGATCGGAGGTCTCGTGAAGTGACGGTAATCGCATCTTTCTGTACCCAGCTGCAGGTGATGCCAGACCGCGAAGATCGAATCATCGGAGAATGCAAGCTTAGAAAGGAATCGTAATTTATTAACTAAATCTGCTTTTTTGTGCTCAACAAGAACTTGATTTTTGACTAATGGATATGTTTTGTGTTCACTTTTTCCATTCTATTATTCAAATTTAAATAAAATATTTTCAGCATTTACAAAATTCTTTTTTATGTAAAATGTAAAGTTCTTTCTTCACGTAAAAATGTTTCGCTATTTCTTTGCTCAATGAAGATATTCCAGTAATATTTGGAAAATGTATAAACTGACTTTCAAACTAGCTTAGGTGGCCTAGCATCAATTGATATCAACTGCAGTGCCTCTGACCGGGAGGTCCTACTAGGGTTCTACTCCCAGGATTTTGGCACTGGCTAGATTTTCGACACTGGCTATATAGCTTGGTCGAGTTCAGCCGCTGTCTAGAGAAGAATTCTAGCGACCGGCTGCTCTGATAGATAGTTTTCCGTGATTTCTTTGATTAACACCTTGGGAACGTCGCAGCAGTACCCTAACGAAGGTCCAAGGATCGTGCGTGATCTTTCCTTGCCATTCTTTGTCCTATCCACACCCCATAATTCTACACACTTTCATGTTCATGCACTCTACTACTACCAGCCGGGAGCTACAACTGGCTTTGAGGCGCTGCGCTACTTTTGAAGATACCTGCGGACGAAAAACAGCTAACCGACATGCAGATCGGCACCGATCTAATCATATCACCATCGCGCCTTCCTCCCGCCGATAAAATACACGCACCACACCTGCGTGACTAATGACCTTGGCAGTGGACGCGTCCAGAATCACGAAATAATCAATCAACCAAACAACTTTCAAACACGTTTATATATTGAAAATTGCCTTTTTGTTTATAGGTATATTCAGTTTCTTATAACTGATTTATTGTTATAACTGATATTACATGTTGAAATAGTTTAAAGCAAGAATGTACGTTCAGAAACCGTAACATGGTTCAACGTCGTATTATCATTTTCGGTATCGAGTAAATGTGTATCTGGTGCAAGTAATTCGATTAACTAAACGTAGCGTTGCATAATAATTAACTTCAAGTGTTTGCGAAAAATGGAGTCAGTTTATACGTGTCTATCATTGTTGCTGGAATATCAGAGGCACTAATTAATTAGATGCATCTGATATTCACTTTACTCCTTCACACAAAATTACCAATGTTCATGGACTGAAACACTCGAATGTAGAAATCACATCGCATTATAATCGTTAATCATACTTTTCTTGTGTAGCCTACTGATACGAATTCAGAGAGTACTTCAAATCTAAGCCCAACTGCGTCCCCGCTGCGGTCGTGTACTCGATGAGACCCCGTGGGGGGTGAGCATCCGTTCTCACGTACATCTCCTGTGTCTCTTCCATCGCCTCTCTTTTCTCATGAAAGAGTTAACGGGCGACAGAGTTGTTTTTTTGTCACATCCTTATTTCTGCCCGTGTCATTGCATTATATAAACCACGTATCTTACGATAACAATTCAATAAGAAGAAAAAAGTAATGTTAAATGTGTGTTTTAAATAGAATTACTGAAAGAAAAAATAGTTCTTTTTAATTTTTAATTTTATTTTGGATTGCGAAAGTGATGCCGTGCATTCAAATACCTGAGTATGGAATAAGTTGTTCTGCAGTTTTAGTTAATTAAACTCAATTCAAGTGGGTTTCTGCTTTAAATGTTTGCTTTTGCGCTTTATGTATGTGCGTACAACGCTGTCACAAAAATGTGCGTGTTTGTGAGTTTATAAAAGTGACTGGGGGATTATGTATGTCACATGTAAATAGATAACGTCTGCTACAATAAAGATACATATTTATGATGACCTCAGAGGACAACGCTGAAATATGTAATATGAAAAGTTGCTTCTAGATTCCCAGGGAAATGTAATTCATTGATACTGGGTATTAGATGTAATTCATTGGCCCATAGCAGCAAAATGCTACTGAACTGAACCACAAATTGCTTTTTTCGAAAAAGTAGTACACACACTGCTCAAAAACTAAAAATAAAACTCTCTTATGTAATTGTAATAAATTAAACATGTCTTATTTAAATAAACACGGTCTTCAGGAATAATGCAGTAACTTATAGTATATATACCTACAACAGTTTTTTACACACCATGAACATAAAAAAGTTTCTATTCCCATCATGCAACACATGAATGGCTTATAATTTAATGGTAGACCTATTTCTCGGAGTCTTGCTGTCGCACCATCCCAAGAAGTGACGCTCTATGTATTAGAATTTCAGTCAGTGAGCCCAATAGGATAACAGCACAATCAAATATTTGTATTTTTCAGTCAAGATTAAAACTTCATTTTGTTAATATTTTTTCGTACTTTTCTCAAGTTTCTGGGAATCTTGTGAAACCGTAGACACCCCTCACATGGCCGGAGGCTGCATACCAATCTTTTAATTTTTGCGCGCACTGGAAATTAATAACTGGGATAGTAAAATTGCCAACAGGAAGAGATTGACCCGAGCGCATCTTCACCGGAAGCACAAGTGTATTAATGTAGTTTTATGTTGTAAATGAGAGTTTTTATCAACATCGATTGTAAGATATCAAATAATAAGATAAATGTGATATCCAAAGTGTATCTTAATTGTGGTTTCTAAGCAGAAACATCAGTGTAAGGAGGAGAAACAAACAAAAGAAGGAGTTGGATATTGGTGTATTGGGAAGAAGCCAGAGCTTATCATTATGCATAGTCTCAAAGCGCGTCCGCCGTAAAGTGCACCCCACCGCTTTTCTTAATTTGAACGGAACTCAACCGGTTCTCGGCACCACGCACTCTTAATAACCCCCCCCTTTTTACCTCCTTTCACCAATCAGGGGAGAAAGAAGGTATTACTTGGCGACGAAACAGGCAAATTGAATTTAGCTGAGAGGCTTCATTTAGGCCTGAGGATCTTTTACATGGTAAATGTATTAACATGGGACACCCTGGTTTTACTTCCTCCGAACGAAGGCGTACGAAGGATTTTTTCGCCCTTAAAAATTCACGGCTTCGATCGGGTTTGCACCCGCAAACTTGGGTATAGCAGTCCGATACGCTAACCGCTACACCATTTACACAACCGCCGCAATTTCGCTCTAGTTCGGGGAGATAGAGAGGTAGATTCAGCATTTGGAATATTTTACAGCACAATAATAATAATAATAATAATAATGTCTTTATTTCTGGCGAGGCTCAGGCCGTAAGGCCTGCTCTTCCGCCTAACCAGTTAAATATTTACATTTACATAATTACAATTCAGGCATTCGGGCGGAAATAGTGATAACTGACATTTTACGTTACTTACGAAATTGCAATGATCGTAGTAAGCAACGGTGATGTGCTATGCATAACTAATGAAACCAGGTGTGAATGTATTTTAATAGTAAATTTTTCATAATTCTAAAACTAACATGGCATTAAAAATCCATGATTCTATTTACAAGAGGGCGTGGTAAATCAATAATATTCCCTTTCCCAAAAAATCCCTGGAAATTCTCCTATATCCCTGAATGCCTCAACTGTGAACAAATTTAAAGAAGGGGGAAAAAATTTTACATTTATTTCTGGGATGCAAGACTAGGGGCCATCCTGGCATACGCCTTAAGGATTGAGTAAACCCAGGAAAACCTCAATCAGGATGGCGGCTTAGGGCCGTAACTCAAGAGAAGAAAATACGAAGACTAAGTAAAAGTGAAAGCAGGATGAAGAATAGAGGAGTTAGAATGAATTAGGAAAACTGGGGAAAGTGGGGAGAGGGGAAGATAGTATAAATATAACATTATTCATGTACATAGATGTATTTTTCTGTAGGTTGGCTATTGGCAGTTGGCTGAGGTCTACAAGATAATCTGTAACAGAGAAAAAACAGGAACAGAAAGCAGGCAAGTGAACAAGATGAACACAAATTAGCACGAAAATATTATACATTACAGTGTGAAAATGCATGAAAGTCTTATTATTTAGTATGTAATATACTTGTTTTGAGGCATTTGATTAGACAGGATGATATGTTGGGGCTTCAGCGATAGCGAAAGAGGAGGAAAATACAGGAGAAGAGCTTGACGTCTTTAAATGTAATCGAATTTGATCAGTGATGATAGGGGACGTGGTGTTTAATTGGGGGAAATGTGGAAAATGGGAATAGGGGCTTGTTATTTCTAATTAATCGTTTTGATCCAGTCACTGAGTTGGGTTTTAAATTTTCTGAAACCACAAATTTGTTTTAGATATGTGGGTAGAGATTTCCCATATTCTAATTACAGTGACAGTAAATGACTTACTGTAGGATACCGTGTTGTGTCGAGGTATGCATAGTAATTGCGAGGAACGTGATCGTTTCAGCGTCAGTATTTTAAAGTTGTGGAATAAGTGCGTTTGATAGCTATTATTCAAAATTTTATGGATAGAAGGAGGCTATGTAAAGTTCTCCTTTTTTCGATTGAGAGAACTGTTTGTTGACCGTAAAGTCCGATACATGATCGTTTTTCCCTAAGATCGAATATGAAACGGATGCATGCATTTTGTGCATTTGTAATTTGCTTGTTGTTTGACCTTTAAGTCCGTAAGTAAGAAATCGCTAATCGAAGTGAGGCATTATGAGGAATTTACTAGGCTTATGCGGGTGTTAATAGGTAGTAGTCTCTGACACGTTTTAAGGAATGGAGGCCTGCGAAGACTTTTTGGCAAATCTTACCTACTTGCGTGGTCCAGCTAAGTGTGTTGTCTATATATATTCCTAAGTTCTTTACATCACTACACCAGGGACAGGAGAGTTACCAATGCTAATTTCCGGTAGGGAGATTTCTCCAACTTGTTCAAAGCGTTGCGAGAGCCTATCACTAAGCACTGAGACTTCTTTGGGATTTAATAGGAGACCAAGGATTCTGCCCATTTATTGAGACATTTAAATCATGGTTTATTTTCTGGGCTAATGAGTTTAACTCCGAGGGGTATCCACTACATAGATCTGAAGGTCGCCCAGCGTACATTTTGTGCTCCAAGTAACTGAGGCATTGTCCTACGTCATTTACATAAATTAAAAATGCTAAGGGTCCTAGAACTGTTCCCTGCGCAATACCACGGAAGTTTTAACGGCAGAGGATTGCTTTTCATCAGATACAACAATTTGTTGTCGATCTGAAAGATATTGAGTAAACCATCTTATTGTGGGTTTAGCGAAACCAATATTTTCATTTTTTCAAGCAAAATTTCGTGGTCGACCGAATCAAATGTTTACTAAAATCTGGGAGAACAAGTATTGTTATTTTGCTTTTGTCAATGGAGGATCGAGCTTCCTGATAATATTTAAGAGGGCAGTTCCTGTGTTTCACCTGATCGGAAGCCGTATTGTTGATCACATATCAGATTTTTGCTTTCGAGGTAACTTATAATTTGGCGTCGCGCAATTTTTTCCAGAACTTTGAGATTGTAGGTAGAATGCTTATTGGCCTGTATTCTGGAGGGTTTGTAGTTTTAGGGAGAGGTGAACAAGTGCGGTTTTCCATGGGTTTGGGTACGTTCCACTTACTAGAGAAAAGTTTATTATGTCGGTTACAATGGGATATATAACTTCGGCACTGAGTTTTAGTAATTTGGCATTGATGTTGTCTGTGCCTGCGGCGTTTGATTTGAGGCTCTGAAGGGTTTTTAAAAAATGTCATAATGATTTGTAGATGTGAAGAAGAATTCTTCCTGAGTGTGTTCCGAAACGTCTCGTAAGGTTGAGAGAGTTTTGTTTTTTGAGAAATAGTCGAAGTGAGGAGCCATGTTAGCAAAATACTGGTTGAGAGTGTCAAGAGATGCATCAATTTGCGTTGGGGTTCGTGATTTACCTAAACTCTAATGCGCAGCGATTTCAAACTTGTTTTGAATCTCTGTTCGTGCCAAGAATACTATGATAATATTTAATTTTGCTGTCCTAGATTTTTGCGTTACAAGATTTCAGTTTCTTGTATGCGTCTCTGTCATGTTCGCACTTTGTGTTACGAAATACATTAAAGGCGGCATCTTTTGTTTCATTAACGCACGTATTTCATCCGTTAACCAGGGAGCGGGAGGTCGTGTCGCGCGAGCTTTTCTAATTGGTATGTGCCTATCAAGAAGTTCTGTCAGTAAGCACGTGAAGGTGTTTACTTTTCTGTCTATACAATTTTCTTGGTTGATAAGGTGCCAAGGAACACATAAACCGTCGGAGGTAAATGTTTCCGAATTGAAGCTCTTATAGTCACGGTACTTAAAAATTTTGGCGTATATTTCGGCATTTCATTTGATATGATAGGTATACAAGGTCGTGTTTAGATATCCGGGAACTGACATCTGTCCATGTTGATTTACTTTCTCGCGATTTGATACGATCATGTGGTCAATCCACGTGTCTGTGCCGGCAGTGTGATGAGTTGATTTAGCGGCAGAATCGTAAGGTTCATTTCCGAAAAGAAACGCTTAAAATTCTCGGCAGATTGTAATGGTGTCAGGAGATTGCAATTAAAATCGCCCATCAATATTATGTTTTCATATTTGCTTGCGCAAGATGCCATTACATTTCCCATGACCTCAATATTTCCAGTTTTAGGTGGGCAGTACACTACGCTAAGGCACATTTTTGCCAAAATCGAGACTTCAATGAAGAGGTATTCATTGAATTGATTGACTTCGTCTACTGAAGATACGATATATTTGTAAAAGATCATCTCGAATATAGATACCGACACCTCCTCCTCGTGATGCGACACTTGATTCCTGTCGGTTCTTTGAAAACGGTAACCCGGAAGTGAAACAAGAGACGTATTAAGAGACGCCTTCAACCACGTTTCGCTAACAAGGAGTGCATGAAAATGGTGTAGTGAAACTAGCTCTAACTTCATCGATATGGCAATAGAGGGACTGTGCATTTATGTGTCCTACATAAAATGATCGCGAAGGGGTATTTATATATTATTATAGAACTAGTGGCGTCTAGCAATTGTTGCGTATCTAGTTCTGTACTGATGCATAAGGTTGGCTTGAATTATGGTTACCTGTTAGTGACGTCATGCCTTGAGAAAGGGGTGTTAAGAAAGAGTAGAAATAGTCTTGAAGAATAGAAAGAGTCTTGGAAATACCAAGAATGCGTTTAGCTGTGGTTAGAAAGGGTGGGGTTGTAGGAGGGCGCTCCACGCTAAACGGCTACAGCTTGCAGATCGGCCTTTTTCTGCACGCGGGCCCGGCCACTACCTGTTTTATGACGATTGTTCCGTCTTCTGTCCACACGTTCCTCAGGTCGAAGCGAGCAATAGCTTCATTCAGCAGGTCCAGGCGGGGTTTTGTGAGGTCTTCCTGAATGGTCACGCCAGAACCTTTCAAATTTCTCTTGCGCGGGAAAACCTCCTGGCGCCTCCTGTAACTAACAAATTTTACGATGAGTGGACGAGATTTCCCAGGGATCTTTGGGCCTACTCTGTGGCATCTATCGATATCATTGCGATCAAGTTCAATACTTATCTTTTTGCTACGTCGATCGCCAGCTGGTCTGGATCTTCTTTATCATTTTCCTTTATCCCGAAGATCCGTAGGAGTTTCGCGCGTGTACATTTCTAGTTGATCGGTTTTCGCTTCCAGCTCAGCTCTAAGATTTTTATTTCGCGATCCCGTTCTGAAAGTTCCCTGCGCAGATCATTAATTAAATCTGTGTTGAAGCGCATGCTCTCCTCTGATCTCGTAGCGACCATTCCGGTGAGAACGGACGCCAAGGACTCGAGGAAAGCAGGGCACTTCACCACCTCTGCAATGCCGTGTTCAACTCTACATTGATACTGGCCGAGCTAGAGTTGGATCTGTTAGTCCTGCCATGATGATGGGAAAATGGAAAGTAAAGTAATAAATTGAAACAGGCGAATATAAATAACAATGAGAGAGAATTGACGAAAGAAAAATTAGAGGAGAAAACTGAGACACTGGTAAATTTGATAGAGAAGAAATAAGTCAAAGATAGAATATGTAAAAGCAAGATAAAATATAAAGGTAACAAAAAGAATTAAAAAAACACCAATAAAAGAAACGTGCAACACTTATCTTTCTATCCTTGCGCTGCGACGACACTGCCGGTGCAGTACACTAAGCCTTTGACCACCTGCGGAAAACTACCTGCGCCTAAGCTCGAGCGCTCCGGGACGGTGTTCACTGACGGAGACATCCACAGACTGACACACAATAGGCTTGCTGCCAAACATTCGTAGCCCAAGCGCGTTATTCAGACATTTCTGCGAAACAAGCACAATCGAGTACATATATTGAAAGATAAACACACAGTGAAACGACGGATAGGATTGCGTCCTTCTAAATCATTCCGCCTTACTAAGTTTTTGGAATGATGCATCTTTCTTTATCTTCATTCATCGTATGACGACATAACCAAGTATCATATATCTTATGAAATAACCAACATTTAAAAAAGTTATTTGAATTAATTTTTGAATTATTGTTGTGATATTGTTCGTACGTTTATTGAAATTTAAACATGAATTTTTATGGGTAGTGTATTCGTACACTTGAATTTTATAGCAGATTGACCTTGCGCGCTCACGTCGTACAGTGTCAGTTACGCATCCACGTGTGGTCACCGTTTGCGGTGATCCCAGGTGCATTGAATCTCCTGGGCTGCCTTTCAATTAGAGCGCTCAAGCGGTGCTTAGGAAATTCAATGCCACCGAATTTTGCTTTATTTAATTTTCCATCATCATTGATTAATTGGAAATTGTTCGTACTGTGAACGCCTCTTGGGAACTTACAAAGAGAAACGAATGAAGTTGATGGAACAGAAATATAGGAAAAATACCTACATTAAAATTAATATTGAGACTGAAAAATGATTTTTTTCCACTAAGTACAAAAAAGGTGAATTAAACTTCATTTAAATAAAGTTATTGCTTATATTTTTTTAAAATATGAAATAATATTCATATGTTTAAGGTAAAATGCTATGAATGGAGAATGATATACCAATATCGTGACATCTATATCACTCTTTAACAAGTTAATTTCTTAATTTTTGTTCTTTGTGTTAAATTGTGCCACGTTCTCTGTGTTCTCTTTGTCCCACGGATGTCCAAGAATTACAAGAACAATAACAACTTGTTATTCAAATGCATAAACTTCGGAATACATTGTTTGAAGACTGCTCGCTTCGCTGTTTCGAACAAAAAACATCCACATTCAATAATAGTACGTTACTTGAGAAAGTGTTAGAAAAGGAAACGCAGCCAAACTTTTGGAACTGATTTAGCCTTTTTTTCCCTCGGCGCAGATTACTTTCAGCCCGGACGCTCGGAGCGGCGTACACGCGTACTGTGGGAATCCCCCCTAGATTTCCTGCCAGTGAACAATGATGGAGTTCCTTCAATTGATCATCTGCTGTCTGCGAAACGGCTTCATCGCTCTTTCTACGCTCGCGTTTGATGCATCGCTCCCCTTTGAAACTTCCTTCCTAAAGGAGTTGAATTCCACTATAGATATGAGGTATTGTCAATAGGGTTCGCCTTCATTACCCCCCAGCACTGACAAGAACTGGTGGCCGAATACCGTGCTAGAGTGGGCAAGAAAAATTGTTCCTTTATTAAGACCCGCCCCCGGGCGAAAGGGGCAGTAAAATTCTCGGCGATTCATCCATTCCCGGGTCAGCCATTTTACGTCTTGCGCATTCTTTCGTAAAATTTCACGTCGGTATTTTCGGAGATTTGTGGAATATCTTTATGATAAAAGACTAAACGACCCTTCAGTTCGCACTTGCTCCATTATATTGGGTCCTTTCGTTTAATTTCTTGTTTCAATTTTGCCAGTAAAAATCTTAAAAGTTCTTATAATATGTTAAACACAGTAAAACAAGTCATTGAGTTGCCTTAAAATTGATTATTCGAAAAAAGATTTTGAACAAATACTAACATTTGAATATTGCTTATTATTATAATATATTTTGGTAAAACTTATCACTTTTTTGTCTAAAAATGGCATGTAAGTGTTTATCAAACAACAAAGTAAAAATTCCGTTCGTGATTATACAAAAATATAATTTTTTAACCAACCAAAAGAACATCATACATTAATTCATAATACAATACTTCATTTATTTTGTTTTTCTGTTCGCGAACTAAATTTCAGCAAATTGCTGTGACACTAAATAGGCAGTGACAGACATGCCTCTCTGGTAGCGATGAGTCCATCACAATATCGTGTATGTGTGGAGTACAAATTATTTTTTACTTTGATAGTATTGCGAGACAATGACAATGTTACGCCTCATCATTTTTTACGCTTTAATTAATATGTTAAAATTGTCACAAACAAATGCTCGGAGTTGAGAGATGTCAAACATTAATGTTATACTTTTTCACCAGTTGTGTAATAAATGTGATAGAATCTGCTCGGTGTACATTTCCCAAATTTCATTAAGTAGGCTTTACCAGAAAATAATTAGGAAAGAAGTCACAGGAACTGAATCATCTGGTTCATATTATGCTCCATCATTCTTCGTTCATCAGTGCGAGGGTACCTTATTCCTCGCGGCAATACCGTAATGTACGTCATTAATTACAGCTTTTGTTTTTAGTGAGAGCTTCGATCAAAACGACCTCGAACAGCAATTTGCAGGTCCCCGGCGACACCCCTGCCAATTACCTTAATGAAACTCTGTCCTACTTACCGCGTAACATGCCATCCCCATCCGCGCGCCTCCGCGGGTCCCTGGCGGCCGACGCGAGTAATTGTGTCGAGAATCACGCAGCGTCTGGCAGCGGCGCCAGTGCCATCGGGGCTGCGGCGGAGGTGACGCTGGCGGTGACGGGGATGGTGTCGGCGGCGGGATTAACTTCGGAGCGGAGACGGACGTAGAGATGACTAGTGCAGTGGAGTTTTCAATGACGAGAAGCAGAAGTAGAGTACACGAAGGAGGCGAGGAGGTAGTGTTAGGGGAAAAGAAAACCCACAACAAAGCGAGGAACATGTGGAATATCGAGGCGGAAGGTATAAATGGTGAGGGGTGAGATGGAATGTTAAGGGGTGATAAAATTGGCGAAATTCTAATGAAAGAGGTGCTGGGGGGGAAAGGTGGGGATGGAACAAAGAGAGTGGCTGAAGAAGGGTGGCAGAGGGTAGGTGTGTGAATGATCCATGCAGGATGCTCGTTGCGTGATGCAAGGGCTGTCGAGGGCATTGACAGGGAGCGGTAGCTCAGTACATGAACTGATGTCACTGCAGCGCCTCTGATCGGGAGGTCCTAGGTTCGAGTCCTGACGGCGGTAGATTTTCGACACTAGATTTTCAGATAGATCGAATTCAGTTGCTGGCTGGAGGAGTATTCTAGCGGCCGGCTGCTCTGACCGGTAGTTTTCCCGTGGTTTCTCCGATCAACACCAGGCGAATGCCGGAGCAGTCCCCTACCATACGGGCCACGGACCGCGCGCGATCTGTCCTTCCTCTTCCTTGTCCTATCCTCTCCCCTTACACACACACACACACACACACACACACACACACTTACACAAACATGCACTTCACTATCATATATTCCGGGAGACCGGTCGGGAGCTTAGAGCTTGTCCCGGCTGGGGCGGTGCCCCGCTGGTGGGAGAGTCCTGGTTAGGGGAAAACCGCCCTAGCCGACGGTAGGTCGGCGCCGGATCCGCCATCCAGCGGGGGAAGATCACCGCCATCTCCCGCGAAAAACATGCACTACACTAACGGGACTAATGACCAAAGCAGTTGACGCCCCCGGAAACACGAAAAAATCAATCAATCGAGGGCAGTGAGGAAAGGCGGGCGGCCGAGGTCGGACGATGGCGCTTAGATGGTCGGGTGGAAGCACCGAGAGGCGACGGCGGGTGAGCACGCCGCCCTACGCGACCCCGCCCCCCCCCCGCCCCCCTTCCGGCGCGGACCGCAGACGTCCTCTACCTTCGCCGATGGCAGGCGGACGGAATCAGAGGCGCCGGCCTGGAATCCAATTAGCTCCAGTTCATTTGAGCTAATGGATGCCTTCCAACGCCATCCTCGCGGTGGTGTCTTCATCCTAGACTACCGCTCCCGATTCGCTCTATCGCACTCGGATGTCACCGGAACTATAATTACACAAAATGAACGGGATCTATAATTCAATTCTGTGTACTTAGGAAGACACTAGTCAAACTTTATTGTGTGGAGGGTAAATGAAGCATAGAAATATTGTTGTTAACATAATGTTATTTGCATCATGCGTCTACTTATATTGTTTATTGATACATAGCAATTCACGCAATACGTGCAATACAAATTGTGAATGGAATAAGGCAGCGTGACTTGCAAAATCGCTAGACAGTTCCTTGGGGAAAATGAATATATAATTTGGAAATTAAACAACTATTACAATAATGAGCATTTACTTGGTGAAGTATTCATATTGTGATTCATGAGTCTTTTGAATCGTCGCCTAAAATATGATTCTGTAAAAATATGTTCATAATCTCAATATGCTTTTAATAATAATTCAGTGACCTATTTAAAAAGCCATTTAAGGTTTAGATCTCTGTCAGTACTTATTATTATTATTATTATTATTATTATTATTATTATTATTATTACTAATTAATTGTCATTATTTCTAGTTCTACTAGTCATAATTATTGATAATAAATTTCATTATTATCGATATTTCAAGGAAAACCCTTCGTACGCCTTCCTGTGGAGAGGAAGTGAAGCCGGCTGTCTAACGTTTATCAAAGATTACTGAGATCACTTCCGCGTAAAAGATGCTCAAGCCTAAAATGAGCTTCTGAGCTAAATTTTAATTGCTGAGTGATACACTGATTCGCTGCTAGATAGCGAAATCAAGAGCGAGCCTGATAGTTTCAGCCTCGCCACCTAAAATAAGTTCGCATTGAATCGAGTTTAATAAAAACGATTATTGATATAAGAATTAATTAATTTGGAAGTGCTATAAATATGATATTCGCCCATCGATAATTTTAATCTTCATCTTCTAAACACATTTTTGAATACATGTGTAGAGATATTAATTATTTCCACAGGTACGGTTTTTGCAATCTGGAAAAATATAATTTTCACACATTACAATTTAAGTTTGTAGATTGTTACTATTTGTATCTTCTTAATATGCGAAGTGCTTACTGAAAGTAAGTTCCGATGACTGAAAAAAAGGGAAAAAATTACTAAGTAAGAATTTGTATTGGAATATTTACAAAGATTCGCTGGCTTCTTCCCAGTATAGTCAGCACCACTGCTGAGGCGTTTATTGTAACCAATGCCATCATTGTATGCGATTGTCATAGAAGTCTGTCGCTAACGTCCGAAGCCACGAAGTCACTTCACTCTGCTCCTCACCGTTGTTGTGCTGTGAAACGTTTTCCTGCCTTCAGCAGACGAAAGCAATGAAAGTCACTTAGTGCGAGAACGGCGCCGTGGGATGGATGGTCGAATACTGCTCCCCCCTTCGAAACTGATTCAACACATTTCTGTGGCGTTGGCTACACGTGTGTTTCTTTGCCAAGCACAATCATAATGTCTCTAGAACATCGTCTCGAGTGCATACACGTGGTTCTATTGGCGATGGATTTCTAATGGAGATTGCTTCCGAACGCTGCAAAAATCGGATGACTGCATGAACCTCGCAGTTGGAGGGAGATATCTCACATTGGGACGCCAATATCACATCTGGACGCATTTTATCGTAGCACTAAATGGTAACTACTGCCGTTACAAGACTAAAACTGTACTGCATTAGTCCCACTTATCTCGTCTCTAGTCTTACGCATGTGCATTCCTATCCGACTACTCATACTATTTCTAGGCGCGATCGGAACTTACTTTTTGGATGCATAATATAATTTTAAAATTACAATATTTACAATGAATTTTAACAATTGTCACGTTTTTCTTCGATTGTTTAAAAATGCGGGTTTTACTAAGTACTAGGGTGTTTATAAGGTCTGTCTTAAGACACCTGAAACATGTGACGTTACTGCAGAGAAGAGGGCCATTTTACATGGTGAGGTCAAATAACCGTGTAATTTAACGATCTAATTAAAATCTGGAATTCTGTGCACTGTTATGCTTTGTGTAGTTAGTCTTTCCTTAAAAGATCTAAAGAACTTCACGTTTACGTGCTGAAAAATCCACGTTACCGTGAATATTTTGAATTCAGTAATTATAATCACAATACACCCGTTACATAATAGTAACTCGTAGGCAACCATGCTTCGATGTATGTCACGGTACCACGGCCTGTTACCCAATGTTTACCAATAATGGTAACCATAATTCTTTTATACAAATGTAGAACAAATAGATACATTTTGTGGACACAATGCTAACGTTGTGCATGGTCGCGTTTGTTTTTTGCCTCAAACTATCGATTTGGCAAACAATGTCAAACTCGATCGGACTTGGAAAACGACAATCATTTCACACACTTAAAATAAAAATAAACATTTCGGACTAGTATATCGAACGAATATGTGCTTTATTATAAGTATTTTTTTTACTCATTTTACCACTCTGATTGATTGATTTTTTCGTGTTTCCGGGCGCGTCAATTGCTTCGGTCATTAGTCCTGTTAGTGTAGTGCATGTTTTTTTCTTGGGAGATGGCGGCGATCTTCCCCCGCTGCATGGCGAGATCCGGCGACGACCTACCGTCGGCTCGTGGGGTTTCCCCCTAACCAGGACTCTCCCACCAGCGGGCACCGCCCCAGTCGGGACAAGCTCTAAGCTCCCGACCTGTCTCCCGGAATATGTGTGTAGTATGTTAGTGTAAGTGTGTGTAGGGGAGAGGATAGGACAAGGAATGGGGAAGGGACAGATCGCGCGCACCAGCCCGTTTGGTAGGTACTGCTCCGGCATCCACCTGCGTTGATCGGAGACCACTTCGTTACCAACGAGTTTCGTTATTGATTTTTCAGATAGCTTGTATACGAAAACATTTAGAATCGAAATGGGCAACCGTAAATAAAAATAGGTATAATTACTGAAAACTACGCCGCGTAAATTTAGTTTCCTTTGTATTTCTTTAGTATTTTGCTTATTGTTCTAGAACTCATAACGAAATTTCTTTTAGAAACAATTTTAGTCTTGTTTTACATTAGGTTTTCAAAGGGTTTACAAAAACCATCAAATGAGTCCGTTTATGTATTAGATCGATTTATTAATAAGAAAAATGTAATAAACATTTGAAAACTAAATACAGGTACAGACTATGTTCCGTTCAACCTGCCAATACACCGAGTGGTGGCCCAGATGCGCCAACGATTGCGGCTGAAAGCAACATCTTAAGCAAACCTGTCCGTGAATAAAGGAGGTGGCAGGGGAGGAGATGAAAGGCTTCTGGGCGCACGCGAGCGCCGGTGAATAGGTAACGGAATGCAGACGTCCTTTCCGCGTTGCGCTTCGTCATCGGAAATTCGAAGGTTTCGTCATAGAAGCCCGGTCTGACCACTTGACACGTGGGTGGTACGTCCCCATGAAAAATCTTGGGGACGTACCATGGAAACTTCTCTCTCCATCATCGACATTTTCTCCTTCTCGACCATTGTCATCTTCATTTTTCTGTCTTCTTGTCTTTCTTCTTCTTTGGCTTTTTCTTATTCATATTTCTGTTCCCTTCTTTTCTTTCCCTTCTTCTTTCTTCTCCTTTCTTTTCATCTTTATTTATCTTCTTATAGATAATTTTCTAAAAATTAAAACAGCCTGTAAATTTTAAAAAAATTCGTCGTGTATACGGTGAAAAATTGGTTCTGATCTTTTGTTAACTTTTTTTATTGCAAAAATTAGATCTTTAAAAATATATAATTTTTTTAAACAATGAGTAGATTTTGCATAACTTCTGCCTGAAGTTAATGTAAATAAAAATATTTTCTCGAAAACTGTTCCCAATTTGTCTACAACATTTTCCACGGAGCAAAATACGCTTAAAGCATGGCGCAGATCTCATTTTCATTGAACACTGGATTCTCGAAAATTACAAAAGTTATATACAATGAGAGAAAGAATGTGCTTTTGGAGTACCACTAGTTCGTTCTCTTTTGCATTTTATTCGTCTTAGTTTTCTTATTTTTTTCTTCTCCTCATTCTCCTTCTTCTTCTTCTTCTTCTTCTTCTTCTTCTTCTTCTTCTTCTTCTTCTTTCTGTATAAAAAGGAGGATATTCAAATCTCTTTAGTTCATGGCCTTGAGTATTAGTTTTCAACTTTATTAAGAGCACAGTCAAATGGTGCTCAAAAAGGCTAAATAACGGAAAGATCAGGTGTAGTTTTGATATTTGATTTCTATAATATGTTTTTCATTTCGCTGCACATGAAATTATGGTTTGTCAACAATAATTTTGTTTGTGAAAAGGTTTTTTTTTTTTAAGGAAAATAAGAGTTTTTCTGGCGAAAAGTTGCCGTTTTCCGGCGCACGATTATATATCTTTCTCTTCTTACGAAGTTCCTTCGTAAGGCGATTAAAAAATAAAAAAATACTTTTTTTAGTTTTTTTAAATGACTCAAAATCCACCTTTTTTCGTAAATAATTGCATTTTATGAAACACATAATGATAAAAATACCTACATTAAATACCAATAACCCCTCTTGTGGAATATGAGACCCCCAAAACGAGATTGTCGAAAATCGCCATTTTGGGGCAACATTACTATACTTTTTATCTACTAAGAAAGTAGTATGATAAATGTAAATGAACTGTCTAAGCAATGTTTGCAGAAGAAAACAAATTGTTGCTCAATAGGACGACACTTCTTAATTTCAATTATTTCTTGGCCGACTATATTTTCATGAGACGATGAAATCGTATAAGTGTCAATGTCACATTCAGGTGAGCAACCTGGAAACGAACGAATTAATCGGAGCCAATTAGAAACGAATGAACGAACAAGCCCATCATTGACGAGCGCATGATGTGAACTTTGTTGCCGTGTTGCCGGTACAGCTGCACTTACGGACGCTTCAAGAGTTACTTCGTATCTGCGGGGACATATAATTATAAAGTGAGCGGCCTTACTTATGAACCGCCCATGTTGGTTGCCACCTCGTTACGTGTTGTACCGGAGCTGGGCCCCGCAAGTCAAGGGGCCCGACTGAGCGGTAGCTCAGTGCATCAACTGATGCCACTGCAGCGCCTCTGACCGGGAGGTCCTAGGTTCACACTCCCCACGGCGGCAGGATTTTCGACACTAGCTTTTCAGCTAGGTCGAATTCAGTCGCTGTCTGGAGGAGATTTCTAGCAGCTGGCTGCTTTGATCGGTAGTTTTCCGTCGTTTCTCCGATCAACACCAGGCGAATGCCGGAGCAGTACCCAACCAAACGGGCCACGGACCGCGCGCGTTCTGTCCTTCCTCTTCCTTGTCCTATCCTCCCCCTTACACAGACATACTTACACTAACATGCACTAAACTACCACATATTCCGGAAGATCGGTCGGGAGCTTAGAGCTTGTCCCGGCTGGGGCGGTTTCCCGCTGGTGGGAGAGTCCTGGTTAGGGGGAAACCCCACTAGCCGACGGTAGGTCGGTGCCGGATCTCGCCATCCAGCGGGGGAAGATCACCGCCATCTCCCGAGAAAAAAGAATGCACTACACTAACGGGACTAATGATCGAAGCAGTTGACGCGCCCGGAAACACGAAAAAATCAATCAATCAATCAATCAAGGCTCGATGATGGACTGACGGAAAATAAAAGAGTAAAAAATTACCCAGCTTAGCGCTGGCACTGTGACGTGAAGCGGGCTGTGTGAGGCGACGAATATTTGGCATAAAATTTCATGCGTCGAATGAGTACATGTTGTATCTTAATTTGATATTTGAAAATCGGGATTAGCATGGAGATAATTTAGTTTTTAGTAATATTTATTTATTGTGTGTAACTAATTCACAATAGTGTAACTTTAAATTTTGAAACTATTTAAATCCTTTTCTAGATCTCTGAACTTCACTTGTCGCAAAACAACCACCCCCTTGAATGATTTCATTAAAAGTATGGAAATTACTGTAAGAATATTGATTCAGAATGTTTCGTTTATATTACATAAACTTAGTGTTTTTTTTCACATATGAATAAAATGTACACATTCACAGATTAATCTGTTTAACTAATGTAAGAACAGGTGCACGCAGGGTGAATTGAACCAAAATATTAATTCCACGCTTTTCGTTGTATATCTAGGACGGCAATATCTTATATTTTACATTCCGTTTCAATGTGCTGCTTCACTTACGTTGTTTCTATGCCTTTTTCTACATTCGATAACCTGCCGCATGTCTCTATTTTTTTTATCTTTGAAATTACATTTTCCGATGAGAGCCAACACGTGACGCCTGCGATTAGTGGCAGTGCTTCGCAATCTAGAAACGTGGTTGTAAGCTCGACAAATCTCTCCACACTTGCGAAAATATAATACATCCTAAAATAACAGGCAAGATAAGAAATATGCTCTTGGGGATTTCAATTTCCAACACCAATCTGGGCCGATTGGACTGTCTGCACTTGCAGGAATTATCATTAACGGGGTGTTCTACGCAATTTGGAGGAAGTGATGTAGTTTGCCATTGTTTTCCTCGCCTACCAGACACCACGTGACCCTACGAGTCTTACGTCTATGTGCACACAATCATTTCAGCCCTACTCGACTCCCAGCCTTTCCTGCCACCTCAACCGCGTAGACCACAACGTATTTCCGCAAGCTATAAATTTCTCCTTCCCAAGGACCGGAACGTGGACCAGTATGAAAAGGGAGTTCGCTACTCAAACACCATCCGAAGACTTTTTGACTGATTTCAAACAATTGAATTTGAAGAAACGTCTAAGACTGAAGAGGTGCAAATAATGTATTTAGCTGACCATGCGGCAACATTTCATGGAAATGAATTAGATATATTGAATATTTTAACCATGGCTTTGAAATGTGCGAATATTTAGCGTGTGCAAGAACACGCGCTTGCAAGTTCAAGTTGCGGGGATGCATAGACCGAGAAGTTTCATATTTCTACCGAATCTCGACCTAGAGGGCGGTTCCTCTGATCGGACGTTTCTGTGGTTCTTCCAATCAGGATGACTGAACAACATACCCAAGACCATGTAATCTTTCCCATCCTTGGAGCCGAGCAAATGGGCTGTTCGCCTTTTTTCTAGAAGTGTTTTTTTGGGGGGAGGGTGTTTTCAACTGTTTAGGTCATTCAGATCTACGAGCGATGATTGAATGAGAGGTTTGTATTAGCGATGTGAATAATGATGGGGTATGGTGCAGTGAGAGATACGAAACTCGGAGAAAACCTGTCGAGATCTCGATTTTTTTTTCTATATTCGACCTTACACTAGACCAACACACTTGCAGGTTCTTCTGATCTGGAGTCAGCAGAACGCGAGGCCCTCCGCGACAACACATACAAAGTCAAGGGACAAACAACCATGCCCAAGGCGGGGCTCGAACCCACGACCCTTCGGACCGAAGCGCTGAGTCGGTTCTCGCTCTTAGACACCTCGGCCATCCAGGTAGGCTCGATTTGTCCTCTACAAATCGGCCATGGATTTGCCGGAGATTGAACGGGGGACCCTAGCGGTCATGCGTGGTGCTCTAGCCCTTTATACCACGAGCTCCCTCCCCCCTCGCCCCTACTCCTCGCGAGCGTTCTGACGGCACTGCGGAGAACGCGATGCTATGTCAGTGTTTAACGGGTACGAGTTGTGCCGTGAAAGTAAAAGGGAAAGAAACGTTCCCCCTGCGGCCGTGGTCTTCCGGTGGCACAGGCTGACAGGGATTCGAGGGCGGGCCGGAAGGGCAAGCCCTCTCGCCGGAAGGGAAGGGAGGTCAAGATGTCGGCATTGCGACCTTCGAGGCTCCTGACGAAGTGTTCGTCATTTTTCCCTTGCTTGGAAAAAGAACCCGCCCCTTTCTTATCGAGCGGCACTTATCATAGCTACGTACGTACTTTACGAGTACGCCGTTCGTCGTCACTGGCTTCGCCTCAGGCAGCGATAAGATATTTGTCAACTGCCCTTGATGGTAACGCGGTCGCTCTATCGCGGCCTAACTACGGCTTGTCCTACGTCGCCGCGTCTTGCCCAATGCTCGCGTAAAGCACTTTGAAGTCTTTGGAACGAAAGCCATATTTAACGTGTTTGACGTCACATTACTTCTTGCGTAACGATTGATGTGTGATTAAGAATTCAAATGGTTCTACCAGGGCAGTATGTAAGACTAAGAGTTCAGCAGGCCAGGGTCGGCCTAACTCTTGCCAGGTCCCCGGAGCGGCAGTCTTCATGTTGAGGCCCTTACATTACAAGTCACTCCATTATTCAATCCTGGGTTTTGCTTTGGGACGGAAAAAATATAAATTTGGTTTTATACTTAGAAAGTGATGCCAAGCAATATACGTTAAGAAGAAATTTTGATGCTACCTAAACTTTTTCGTGAAAATTTTGTTTAGTACATAATTATGCTTAATAAGGCTTTCTAGTAAAAGGTAAATCACACAAAATAACTACTTAACTGTTTTACATTTTCTGTTTGTATTAGTATAGTTCACAAAAAAACAAGATCTAAACTAAAGAATTTTTTCGAGAACCATAGTTGGCCATAGCGCTAATGACAAACAAAATTATCAGATACAACAATTCTAAATAATTTTGACCGATTTATTGTAGGAAAAACATGTTATTCTGCCAGTAGAAGAGAATCACTCATTTATTATATTAAATATAGTAACATGATTTGCTTACCCCTAACATTTTGATGAAAAATAATACGGAAAACATTGATTTTTAAAAAATGTTCACTTACTTGTATGGAAGGAACGAAACAATATCTATTTTTTTGACTAAACATAATGTTCCATTTTCTACATTCTTGATATTTATAAATACTATGAATAAATAGAAATATTTAGAGAACAACATTAGTATTTTAAAGTAAAATATTTTAGAAGTAAATTAAAGTTCAGAATTATCAATGTCGAAATTAGTTGCATTTTTTACAGAGGAAGCGGCTTTCTACTTTCCATTTTTTTTAAATTAACATCATGGTAAATATTTCTTGTGATCAATGCACTCGGTAGCTCGTCTAATGTAATTTTGATCATTTTTCATCTTCAGTACTATGTAACTTCAAGCACCTATTTACCGTTGGCTTTACGAGAAACTAGTGACGCTACAACAGCACTTTCTTGCATTACTTGTTACGTTTGCGTAATAATGCCTCTTGAACATTCATTTAAGACATTTTTGAAATAGAATATTACATCAAAATAATGTTAATGTCATATTCTTAAATTATTTAGGTCTATCCACTCAAGGAATTCAAATAAAATCTAGTGGTGCTATAATAGCACATCCTTAATCGCATTATTTGTAACTTTTGCAATTTTCAAGTTCAGAGACCAACGAAAATGAGACCTGTGCCATTTTTAAGTACACTTTGCTCTATCTGAGTAAAAATATTTAAACAAAAGATTGAAATTACAGCAGTGGCTCGTGATTATTAAGGAGTTAAATGAACTTAAACAAGTGTAATTGTAATAGTGAAAATTGCACTTTGTCATTATATTACCCTCTAAGTCAAAATGATATGTGCATCCCCAAGAATTCAAATACAGCGGATCCCAAAGACAATAGCTATCGGGGTGAATTTGAAATATTAATTGAAAAAAGGATTAGAATGGTAACTAAAATAGTCTTACTTTTACTATACTTCTTACGTAGTATAGAAAAAATTATGGTTACGAAAAAATCGTTTTGTACATCTCTCATTCCGAAAACGGGGATAATTCTTGTACCCTTATTTAGTAAATTACTTCCTCTAGCATGTTATGTATTCAGAATCCATATATTGTCGGTCCTTGACAGAGAAATATTGGTTTACTTAAAAAAGTCTGTCTGTCCATTCATTTGTAAATAATACTGGCGCTTAAAGCAGTAGACAGGATTTTCAGCAAAAATGATTTTTCTCCCTTTGTAAATCTCTGAATTGATAACGGATATTTTGTTTATTGGGGCACATTACATTAATCCCCAAAGATTATGAAAAATTTTATTTGTTCTCTCCTTTTCACTAGATTGAACAAAGTTCGCTGATAAAAACGGTGCAGGTCCGATTTTTGTTGCATTACTACTTCAAAAGTATATTTTTGGCATCATGCGACAACTACAGAAATGAAGATGGACATATTTCTTTTAAAATATGTTCTTCAAAATTAGATCTTGAAGTGAGGTCTTGTACACACTTTTTCAAAATATGAGTAGTTTTTCCGTTATTTTGTTTGAAAATGCAAACAATTTTAAAAACAGGTTTTTCTCAAAAACGTCGTCAAATTTTTTCTTTAAACTTTTTCCTTGTATAGAATGAAGAACGCTTAAAAATTGGCGCATGTCTTATTTACGTTCAACTACCTGAATTTTCGAAAATTGCAAAAGTTAAAAATAATGCTAGAAATAAGGTGTTGTAACACCACTAGTTTATAACTACACTTTTGAAGGTTAAATACATAGGCGAAACGATGGAAAATGATTAAGTTTGTTTTGAACCCTTGACCTAAACTGACGGTCCTTCTATACAAATATTTATCAATTTGAGGTTAAGATACAGACGTCAACTAGAATGTAGGTACACTTCCCTTCTTGGCAAACTCGGTGTTACCTGCACAACGAGGAAAGAGTTCTCTCTCGTAAATTCCTGTGCTGGAGCTTTGTCTTAGTGAAATCCTGAATCTCTCGAAGCTAAACGATAAACGAAGCGTGAATAACGGACTGTGAGGAACTTCTTTGAAGGTCATCGTGGCCTGAATATATCTTGCATGTTTCCGCTTCACAATTTAACTTCTTTGGTATATTATTGACTGAGAAGTCAGGGACTTACTGAGAATATTACTTTTCTTCTTACGAATGATACTTTGAATATTTTGGCATTGACAAAATACTGACATTTTTATACTGACAAAGATACTTTAAATAATATTTGATATTTATAAATAAAATTATTAAATACAAAGTTTGATTTTTGAAGTTTTTACCCTTTATTCTTTAACAAAAATAAATATCACAGTAAAGAATAAGAATAAGGATACATGTGTGCTACCAGTCCTTACTTATGGAAAACAAACTTAGTCATAATCGGAGACTAACAAAATCGTTCTAAGATCTGAAAGAGAAATGGAGCGCAAAATTCTACATATAACATTAAAAAATTTAATATTGAGTTAGGAAAAGAAAGAAAATAACAGGTGCAGTGAGCCAAACAAGCGTAACGAAATGGCGTGGGACCGGACATGTTATGAGATTGCACCAGGACAGATGGTCACTTGAAACAATAAGAGTATGTGTCCAAGAATAGGTAGGAGGAACAGAGGAAGGCCAAGGACAAGGTAGTGAGATGAAATAAAAAAGGCATCATGTAACATTTGAACACAGTTAGCTCAAAACTGAACCATTTAGAAAACGCTAAATCCGCAAGAAAAATGCATGACCGAAGAAGACAGAGGAATACAAGATGATTAAGAACACAAGACAAGAATGCAAGAAGAACGAATGAGAAAATTGTTGGATCACGCCGAACCACTTGGAGAAAGATTTGTGAATTGTGACTAAGAATTGTGTTGTGTGAATATTAATTCGCCAATCGAACCATCCCTTAGCAGGAAATGGTTATTCTTTTTCCTGTAACTCAGGAGACCTTTGCCCTTTATGGGATGTAATGGGCTAATAATAATAGTAATAATAATAGTAAATAATAATAATAATGATGATGATGATGATGATGATGAAGAAGAAGAAGAAGAAGAAGGTGAAGAAGAAGAAGGAGAAGAAGAAGCCGGCCCCATGGCGCAGGCAGTGGCGGCAGTCGTAGTCTGCGCCGAGGAGGCTGCAGGTCCGAGAACTGATTAGTCATGGTTTATTTCTGATTGTCCCTTCACATCATCCTGTCACATAATTCATAATTCAAGACGTCAGAACCTTGTCGTGTGAAGGAATAAAGCCAAAAGCTGATCTCCATAATTACACACGTTAATCCCTCTCCAGGATAAATATGACTGAACTTCGGAAGCGAACGCGTAGCGTGGTCAGAAATGGCCAATCGCTAATAATAATAATAATAATAATAATAATAATAATAATAATAATAAATATTGTCGGGCATTGTAATACACATGTGAGGCTCCAAAACGAGTTGCCACACAAGCCAGACCTCCACACGTAAGTTCTACACCAGCGTACGATCATAAAACGTCTTATTCGAATTTATGATTTTAATTCATAACAACTGGTGTGAACATCTGTGATACAAAGGCTATTTATTGAGTCGGTGGCGATCTTACGCGCTGCGTTTAGATGATGGTGGGTCAAACCTTACCCAGAATATTTGTGTCCGATTTAATATTACCTTCATTAAAAATATAAGACTTTAGAATAAACACAAATCACCGTTGAGAATGTTAAATAAGCAAGAGAAGAATTTTTAAATTTCACATGTTATTTATGTGTGTCTCCGAAATTAAGAACATTGGAAAATTCTCACACATGTATTTACACACACACACACACACACACACACACACACACACACACACACACACACACACACACACACACACACACACACACACACACACACACACACACACACACACACACACACACACACACACACACACACACACACACACACAATACCACACTACACACACACACACACACACACACACACACACACACACACACACACACACACACACACACACACACACACACACACACACACACACACACACACACACACACACACACACACACACACACACACACACACACACACACACACACACACACACACACACACACACACACACACACACACACACACATATATATATATATATATATATATATATATATATAGTATTTTTGATTTAAAAAATGGGGTTTATGTCATCTTATAAGTTGTTTGTGAAAATCTCAAAATCACGCAGTTTGAGAAAGTCGGTCAGTCCCCGTTCAAGTTAGAGCATAGAATAAACAAGTTGGGTGGTGTTTTTCAGCCCATATTTCTCCATTTGTTTCATACATAAGAGATTTTATTGAAGAAATCTTGTTTCTAGAGTGATTACTAATGTATCTCCATGAGTAATGAATTTGATATGTGAGAGCTGTGGAGAAGTATAATGCATATTGGAATATTGTATAAAACATTAGAATATAACTTTATAAGTAAGATTTGTGTGCAGCGTATAGTTATCTTGCATAAAAACATAAGTCAATTCTATATTTTCTGGTTCCAGTTCTTTCCTTCTTTTATATTCATATTGACCTACAGTGTCGTGTAATTTCGTTCATAAGTAAATAAAACTTTTCGTATAGAACAAGAATTATCATGATCCACATATTCAACATTTTTTCGCCTATTTACTTGATCAAAGAATGATTGCTTCTGGCATTTGTTCGGTGATATTCATGACTGCACAAACATTTTAAATGGTGGACGGTCTGATATTAAGTTTGAAATTAGTTTCTAAATCGAAACTTATTTTTCAGGGCAACTTATTCAGTTATTTGCCAAATTTTTGAAATTAGTTTCGTCATCTAATCGTTTAAATAGAAGAACAATCACTCTCATTGACATTTTTCACGGATGTTTCTCTCTCCAAATCTGTCGATAATTACTTGGATAGTGGATATTTGAGATAGCGGTAAAGAAGAATTATGAGCCCCTCCTCCCTTCATCAGTTGCTTTCTTCACTTTACGACCCATGTGGTTGATAATTTATTATTATGTGGTCATAACCGGTGAAAGATAGAGTCAACACTACTCTAACACTGACAATACTCCTAGATTACGTTTCAGATCTTAAAAATACAAGCATTAATTTTAAGAAAAACATGACAAGATAGGCATCTAGTCAGCACTCTTGACTAATTTTACATTTTTTACTTAGTTTTACTTAGACACTCTTTTTACTTAGTTCTGCCGTAAAGGGAATATTATAAAAAATGACAATCCTGTCTTGTTAATGGTTAAGTTTGAAATCGGTTTGTTTTAAATTATAGCCCGCAAATGCCTGTAATTTTAAATACTGAGATAAACGAATAAGTTTTCCTACGATTATAAACTTTCTTGACAATATAAGCTCTTGAATTGATTCCCAATAGTTTAATACTACGATGTTTTCAAGATATAATTAAATAAACTCGGCAATGTACAGTTGAAAGAAAATTATATCATTAGCAAATATACAAATTAAATGAATATTTTAATATTAATATTAAAAACAAAAATAATAGGTTTTCATTGTAATTTCTAATAAGTGAAGTAAACATCCTTTTATGCCAGGCATGCTCATCATTGCAATATTATTAAGAGCTTACAGGGGCGCTACCAGAATTTTTCGCTATGGGCTAGCTGTTTGCGACTGAATCTTGTTGTGAACTAAATGTCGTTTATGAAGAATTTTTAATTCATTTTATTTACTGAATTATAGTTTTTCATAACGTGTATTAATGAGATATGGAATGACTCTCTATACTACGTAAAATTTGCAGAAATTTGACATGTGAATACGTTTTATCAGCTTTGGGGAGAGAGAAGCCCCATTTGTCCCCTCCTTCCTAGATCCACTGGAATATCTAACTTGTAAAATTTTAGTTATAAGGCAACATATACGTTTGATGGGAAAACTAGTTTACATTTTTCTTTAGCCGTTTCCAGTGAAAGGTAAGTAGAACGGGCTAACTTTCAAACGGTTTCGTCATATTCACTGAATAATCAATTCATCTGGGGATTCTTTCAACTTCGTCCCAAATCAGGTTTTGCTCAAGACTGTCGACGCCGGCCGAGAAAGCAATTGAGCGTTTTCGACGATCAAACGAGACGAAAACAAGAAATCATTGAAGAAGAAGCAGACAATACTATAATCTCTTCTGAAGCGGTTGTTCTTGATCGTATAACTAAACATTATCAATAAACACGTTTAAAGGACGCCGTGAAACACTGTCGTTTAACCACGTGAACGATGGTGATGAAACTGTCTCACATACGTCTATACTGTTGAACACCTCAAGTCTGTTGCAGGGACGACAGCATTTTTCATTATCATTATCATTATCAAGACGAACTCCATTCTGCTCTGGAAAGGTCCATAATGTCGTCGGTCTTTGCTAAGGAGGCGGGGACTTTACAACCTCAGCTGCAAAACCTCCAACTACACTGATGCAATGAGTAAAAATACCAGATATAATAGTTAGCAAATATATTCTCTAAGTAATGCGGCTCGCTGATAATTGTAATACAATGCCGCACACTGGTCTGAGAACACACATGGTGGTCAAAAATTTCATTTTGAAAATGAACTATAACTCGAATTTGAATCGAAAAACAATCGAATGCGCGAATTTGTAATTCATGTTTTCTCTTTGCTTTCAAGAAACACTTAAATGCAAAGAATTTGTATTTCAGAGTCTTTTGTTTTTAAAGTTTTTTATTGTATTACATCAATAATTATTTACTTATTCAAATCATAAGTGGCAAAACTTCGTATCTAACTGTAGAAGTAGAGTTGTCTGTATTCTTCAAAATGAAAGAACGTACATTAAACTTTTTTATCTCTTCATTTTTTCTTAATTTTTATCGTAATAGTTCTGCATAATTTAAACCAGGTAAATGTGCGGCATACCGAAACCTTAACCTTCGCGAAGTGTTATTTCTCAACAACTAACCCTAATTACTGTAAAAAACGTGCATGGTATCATTCAAAGATATGAAGTTCAGGGATAAATTGCATTGAGAAGGAAATTTCTTACTTTCATATGGGAGGTGAATGACATTCGAAAATAGAATATTGCAATCATTTCAAATTTCAATAGTCTCCTGCCTACAAATAAATTTAACCATCTTTGAAACAAAACTAATAAATTTTAATTCTGACGTGTGTACGAAGTTACAGTTGAAAAGGATCTTAAAACACATTTTACGACATAAAATTCGAGATCGTAATGTAGGGGTGATTTCAATACTTTTTTTCTCTCTGACTATAATATGGGGTGAGTAAAGAACTGAAGTCTTAAGAGAAGTAAATATTTAATGCAGAAATGTTATTTTAGGCTTTAATATCCATTGAACCTAATGTAAATACATATGGGTATTTTTCTTATTAATTTAACTATATCTTTCGAAGGACAGGTGAATCTGCCCATAAATGGAAACTCAAAATATTGTTTTGTAAGTAAAAATCAACATTATTTTGAATAATTAAATAGTGAAAATAACGGCAGAGGGAAGGAAATATAATAATTCTAATAAATGTTGAGGGATGCAAATTTTTATGGAAAAAGTTGCGTATAATTGTAGGAATATAAGCAAAAAATTGGAAACAGAGCTGAACATTTATTTAATTAAATTTAGTATAAAATTCATTTAAATAACGTTGTCCTTCTTTTTAAGTGCATACTCTCCTTGAAAAGTTTTACTTTACCTTAAAATAAACAAGACTTCTTTATTTTAAACAGTTTTTATTGTAATAAAGAAGCAGTACTGTGATTAAAAAGATCAACATATTTGTGTGACAGTTGAATTGAAATTATTTTTCCAGAACATAATGTTTTGGTAACAATGTAACAAGTAACAGGTAGTAACCGAAATATTGTGACCAAAACATTGTGTTACGGAAAAATAATTTCCAATGCAATCTTCTCATATACATATGTTGAGTGTTTTGAAAATGTAATTTTCATTTATTTTATTACTGTCTCAAAAAAGGGATCTTCTAAATCTTGAATGTAAATGATTTTGTCCATGTATTAAGGGTTGCCGGGCCTTTGTGCCAGTAAAGGGACTAGCAAATGACAGCGGGATTCATTATGTGGGGCGCCTCGAAGGCGAGCACTCACCGGAGTGAAAGTGATGGCGACGGTGGCGAAGGTGGCAGGTCCGCCGCGACGGGCGCTGCTCGGCGGACTGCGTACCGAGTCCTACCTGCACCGCCCTCCACGCTCGGGCGACGCCACCGGCGGCACGCCCCCGCCCTCGCCCCCGCCACTGCCCTCGTCCCGCATCGCCTCGACCTTGCCGGCCAACCCGCGCCTTCCTTCCTCTAGGACTGTGATAAACAATAGACAGGAATGTCTTGTTGCTTTGTTGATCATTCAGATGTTTGTGTCCTTTGCTAGAATGTCTTTACAGTACTCGAAATCTTCTAGTCTTTCTTTCGTTACCGGTGATATCGGTTCGTATAACGATGATGCAATGGTATAGCAATATCGTAAATAACGATAATAAAATTAGAGTTTAAGGTCATCGAACTAGAGGCATGCAGAATGGCACACCTTCATACTAGCTCTCAATGTGTTTTGTGTGGGCTTGCTTTTCGATTTTGTTCTCACCCTCTATCCTGTTTCTGCCTACCGGCGTCCAAAAAAAAATTTTTTTTTTTTGCATTTCCACAATTTGTGGTCTCCTAGTAGCAGAATAGAACTTGTGATGCTACAACAACACATATTTTGCGCATTATTTCTAACTTTTGTAGTTTTAGAAAATTCAGACAGTACAACGAAAATGATACCCGTGCAGTTTTTAAGCGTCTTTTGCTCTATCTGAGAAAAAAATCGAAAGGAAGCATTTTTGGATTTAAGCAAAAATTTAAAATGCCTTTACTTCAAGGATATATTTTGCGAAAACTACTATATCTTTTCAAATAATTGTGTCATAAAATATCAAAAATTATAAATTGCCTTTATTTTAAACATAAATTACGCAACAATTACTCGATTTTGTAGAGAAAGGAACATGATCTTATCCGAAGATCATCTTCTTAGAACAGATTAGAATAAAGAAACGATGTGGCTTACTAAATTGCCCAATTTCCTTCAAACAAATACTTCACATTTCAAATATTTGGTACCCTGATACCTAAAAATCCAAGGAATAGTTTCTGAAGAGACACTTAGGTTCGTTAAAAACCGTTCATTCAGTGTACTGTTCATTTTAAAATGAATGTATATTAATGGAGGTGTAGTCAGTATCTTATAATTTAATACAAAGAACATTGTTTACTTTCCTTGATAGCAAAGAAGCAGAAGTTCATATATGAAATGTTTATATTTTGACACAAAATATTCAAAATTGGCTAAAGCCAATACGATTTAATCATTACATACGACTTCATACGACTTAATCCAATTCTCCGTATCTCCTTGTAAAATGTCCAATTAAGTTCGTCAGGATATTTTCTTACATAATTGTGAGTTACTGGATGATAACTCGATAGTGAGAAATTGTATGATGTGGATTACTGAAAGCAACACTTTCATCAATCATGAATTTAACTACAAACGACTAAAAATGAGAACGAAAAATATAGCTTTATCATTCACTGTGAGCGTTCACTTACATTTCCCAACTATTTACCTTTACGGTTTCTTGATAATAAATGCTGACAAAGGTATTATACGCGCACGTTTTCTTGAGACCGGAATACCTTTCTTCTTCTCCTTTACTTAACATTAAATGAATTCATAATAAATTATATCAAGCAACGATTTTGTCATAATCTGATATCCATAAATGCTTACTTGTGTGTCATTTCCATATATTTTGCATTGAAAAACGAGCTAAATAATTTATATCGTAGTCCACTGTCGACCAAAATATCACCCCTCCCCCACTCCTCTCGTATCTTGTGAAATGAGGGCTGAAGAAAACGTGCGCGGATAGTGTGAAAATGTAAGAAATAATGGGTGTGTCTTTCGCAACCAGAAACACCACACGAGCAATTTCAGTAATAAAATGATTCCAAAAAATGCATTTGTAATACAACCACTCCGTAAGCAGTACACTACGATGGTATACCACACTGTATTATTTAAAGGGTCATCAGCAAAAGGTATTGACAAAAACCTAATTTTACTGGAACCACAAAATACTTTAATTATCAAAATATTGATAATTCTGGACTTGTTTTGCATCCAAGTCGCTCTTGGCCTCATTGTGAGTACAGCATCAACATATACGTTTGAAGAAGGCTATTACAGCATATTGGTTATTTTAGGAACAATCTAATGACAGAAGGTGCTATATGGGTCAGTTGGCACCTTTTGACGTCTGACAGACACAGTAAATAAATTAATATCTGTATTGGCTTATACAATGAATTTGGAAGTACTTGAATATATAATTACATCTATTGTTAACACTGTATATAAATCAAGCAATTCGCACTAACGTGTCAACATAATGGATGCCAATTCAAAGCAACTTAAGCACGAGGGACATACTTGTATCGTGCTCACTAGTTTGGTTTAATGCTCTCGGTGTGCAGGGGCGGATCCATCCGATTATTTTGGAGGGAGTCATCATAGTTAAGTAATAAAAAATCTGTTCTATTGTATATTGTTTTTGTGGCGTATATATGTTACTGTACAATACGATTGTTTAAATCATTACATAATACATTTCATTCCAGGTTCCATAAATAAATATTTAAATCAATTTTGTCAAATAAAAGAAGGTTACTAATGAAAACTCTAGGCCTTGGCACCCCCCCTTAAATCCGCCACTGATGTTCAGTACCCATGGCAGATACAACCTTTTGCTATTTGCCGTATTCGAAGGTGTTTTCGCTTGAGATGCGTCCCCCTTGTAATTTTTAAACTATTTTACAGCATCTTTGAACGTCGTACTCTTCACCCTTTGCCCATCATCAAAATTTACTTACTATTTTTTTACCTTTATTCAGGAGTTTTAAAATGTTCGTTATGGGTGGCGTGAGCGCCTTGTCCGCCATTTCTATGCAGATAGCACCTTCTAATGCCAACTTTCGAATATCGAAAGTAATGCTTTGTAGTAAGTGTATGCTCACAACAATCCAACAGCGATATAATTCCCTCGCATACAACCGTTCTACATTGAAATGTAACTTTCGGCGACGTCGGTTAGCACCATTTGCTGGTGACCCCTTCATTTATTCAATATTACTCTGATGAATATTCAATGGCTGCCTTGTTCTACCTTGTCAAAAGAAACACATTGTATAATAACATTTACGTCGTAGTAATCGTTCAATGTAATCATCCTGCAAATTATTGAGCGAGCGAATACACACAATTCACATTTTTGGTAATATTTACTCAAATTTAATAAAAGGGTTTGTGAGAAAAATTGTAGGGAACTTTTTAATTAATGCGATGGTTAACTTTTCGTTTTTATGCAATTTGTATTCTGTCTGTGATTAGAAAACACCTAAATTTTTCTGTATTTGTTTGTGTTTTCGGCCCTCATATATCTTGATTAAATCAGGCTTTCGGAATATCGATGGTGATTTTCGGGAGGAAATTTTGCATAGTTTTTTCAGAAAACATGGTTCAGACGTTTCCGAAAATTCGTCATTTTTAATTCCCATATACTAAAAAATTAATGGAGTTTTCAAAAACCATCATTAGAGGTACTTTGAAGTATATGTGTTAACAAACGTATACAACAATGAAATACATCTGTAATGTAAAATAATTTAAACAAGGGAGAGCTATTAAAAAATCTGATTTGTGTAATTTTGGAAAAATCAAACTAATGCAAAAAATGGGATTTATATCTTATACAGTACATTTAGCACTTTTCCTACAAAAGTTTGAAGGAAAAATTCGGAGCAATTTTTGAGAAAATATTGTGTTTAAAATTTTTTTAACGTTGCCTATATTTCGATCGAAATTTCTCGTAAAGTATTAAAATTTTCAAAAAATGTACATGAAATTAATGAAGAATTAATTATGGAGACCAAATTTTATTTGAGAAAAAAAAATTAAAAAATTGAATTCAACTTTTAGAAAATCCAGAATTGGGAAAAATCAGACCTATTCCATCTTTATAACTCTATTTTCCAATATTCCTACCAGAAATTTAAAGAAAAAATTTAGAGCAATGTTTTGAAAAGTCCTAAGGGCTTTATAAAAAGTACTCCGAAAAATTAAAAAATGTTATTAAAAAATCGCAGAGCTTCGAGTAGGGTCAGATCGACCGGCGAGTATTTAGTTTGGAAATATTCCTACTCGTAGTTTAGGTGCTAGTGCTGTTCAATACATGTTTTTCTGCCGAAAATCGCTGTTTTTGCCGCAGCATTTACAACTTTATACTACGTATATTACTCCGTATACGAACATATACGTATACGAGAAAGTTGAAAATCAATACTTCGAAATATATGGAACAAGTAATTGAAAATATTTGCTTAAAATTAGAGTGTACTATAGAGATATTAATGTAAAATAATAGTCTGTGATTTATAATTATGTGAACAAAAACATTAAATGATTCGGAAAATTCGCGGCAGGGCTCTAGTTTTACACCACCATACTAGTAATCTGTGACGAAATAATTATCTGCATCGTTAAAATATTAACACTAAGTTAATAGTAGAATCACATTTACGGGCTATTTGTATATCCCACCCATAGATAACAAAAATATGACGGAAACTAGAGCAGAGAGAGAATAAGGTTTTTCCAAGCAATTTGTGCATGTAAACGTTATCAACCATATGTTTTTATGTAACTAACTAGGATGTAAAAGAAACAAAAAACAGAAGAGAAAATTCTAGGTATGAAAGGAAAAAGTAACATCCGATAAGTTTACATATATTTCTAGAAGAAGTTTTAGGATAAAAAGAAATAGAGCATAATGCGGTGATATATTGTACAATCATGTATGCCGCGTATCATAAAAAAGAGGAAAGAATCACAAATGAAAGTAAGGAAATTATCATGGCAACTTAATCGGAGATCTACGCTCTCCTTATACAACAAAATATTACTGTGCAAAGCAATAATCAAACCAACATGAACATACAGCATAGAACCGTGGGGTACAGCCAGCCAGTCAAATTTGGAGATCCTGAGAAGATTTGAAACAAAAACCTTGAGATATTTATGCAACTCTCCGTTGTTCGTAACCAACAATAATTTGTATAGAGACTTGAACATCTCAACTATGGCGAAGACTATCATCGAGAGAAGTAAGAGGAATCAGACGAGATTGATTAGAGGAATCAGACGAGACTACCACCCAAACCAACAATCAGTGAACATGTTGGACAACAGTGAAGATGTGTACAGACTAAAGCATGAACATAGTCTAGATTTACCCGTTAGATTCACGTAATAGTTACTTATGACTTGTATACCATTTACTAATTGTTTCAAATGAACATATTGTAAATTAGCAGTATTGAATTTAAAAAAAATGTATGCCGCGGGGGACACAATAACTATGATATTAGAAATATTTATCCATTGCTTGACGCAACGCTACCTACAGAGCTGTAAATGTAGACACCTTGAAGCAACGCCATCTATCTGTAGGAGGATTCCTTGAAACGTTTCCGGCAAAAAGTGAAAATGGGATCTTAATACTAGAGAAGTGAAGGATGTTGGCTACTTAACATATAACTTGCAGGGAAAATACCCAGGGTTAGTGGCATGAAGCAAGAGGATTTTCCACCCTTTGAAAATTCCCACCTAACACACACTTGTCAGAGAATTTTGTGTACTTCAATTTTGTATTTGAGGTTTTATTTTGACGAAGCACGTAGTAGTTAATATAAAAGCGAAGAACAGAAAAAAAAATTGTTTTTATTTTTAATTTGTTTTCACGAGCCCACATTTCTCGAGATAGTAAATCACAAATTCCTAGTCAGCACCACCCAACAACCTATAGAACCGCTGAGAAATAACTTTCGGACTTTTTCCTCAACCGGTACCTACGTTTTGAATGATTTTTGTGGACTTGGTATTACCAAGGCCAACTGTTGTGAAAATATGGTCTCTGATAAAGAAAACTGGATTGATCCAGTTATTTAACCAAGAAAACAATCCTAAATACGCAGCGCCAGAATCTATGTTTGCAGACTCCGCTATCGAGAAACCGAATGGGAGCAAAATGTCCGTCCGTCGGTCCGTCGGTCGGTCCGTCCGCCGGTCCGTCCGTCGGTCCGTCCGTCCGTCCGTCCGCGGTCCGTCTGTCTGTCTCTCTGTCTGTCTGTCTGTCTGTCGGTCCGTCCGTCCGTCCGTCCGTCCGTCCGTCGCGTCCGTCTGTCGGTCCGTCTGTCCGTCGGTCTGTCCGTCGGTCCGCCGTCCGTCCGTCGGTCCGTCCGTCGGTCCGTCCGTCGGTCCGTCCGTCGGTCTGTCTGTCGGTCCGTCCGTCGGTCCGTCTGTCGGTCTGTCTGTCGGTCCGTCCGTCCGTCGGCCTGTCCGTCTGTCGGTCCGTCCGTCCGTCGGCCCGTCCGTCTGTCGGCCCGTCCGTCCGTCGGCCCGTCCGTCCGTCGGTCCGTCCGTCGGCCCGTCCGTCGGTCCGTCCGTCGGCCCGTCCGTCGGTCCGTCCGTCGGCCCGTCCGTCGGTCCGTCCGTCGGTCCGTCCGTCGGTCCGTCCGTCGGCCCGTCCGTCGGTCCGTCTGTTCAAATAGTTCACACGGATTCAAATAGTTTTCTAAATAGGCTAAGCAATTAAGAAAAAAAATCTTTAATTGATCTGATTGGGGTACGCCAAGATAGATCGCAAATTTCTCGTAACGCCTCGATGCAAACTTCATATTCGAATTCTTTTAGAGTAGATATTTGTCCCTACTCTTTTCTCTGAATTGTTACTCATAACCTCTTCTGATGGCAATAGAACTGGGAAATTTGGTAGTGCTTTGTGCAGGGTGACACAAAGTACACACCGTTTGGTTGTGAGATATACTATATAATTTACTTCAATTGAAAATTACTTATTCGAGTGAATGCTTAGCATAAAAACTTTGTTCGGGGTTACTTTCTTAGGAGAAGCACCGACCTCGACCAGGCATCGACCCGCTGTCCTGCTCCCAAACAGGTTTCGTTGACGTCCGTCGTAGTCGCTGTTGCATGCTGTTGATGAAGTGGACTCGGTATTCTCCCCTGTCGACCTCATTTTTTTCTCGTTTTTCCTGTTTATACTTTCTCGTATACGTACTATATACGGAGTAATGTACGTAGCGTACAGAAAGTTACATAATTCTGCGGAAAATCTATTTGGAGATTTCAACGGATATACACGTTTTGGTATCCCCTGATACTGAAGAAGTGTTTTTTTTTTTTTTTTTTTCAAAACATCCGTTGGTCCTTCTACCGGTCTGTCTGTCTGTCTGTCCCTGCGTCTGTGAACACTACCAGCGCCTGAACGATGCGTAGGATTTGTTCAAAATTGAAGAAACCGCTATCCATCCGGCTCTAGTTGATGCTTTGAAATTTTGCAAAATATTCTTTAAAATTTGGGGCAACTTTACATGAAGCTCCCGGACATTTTCAAAATTTTCTGAAAAATAGCTCCAAATGTATTCTTTAAACATCTTATAAGAATAGCGTAAAATACACCGATGAAGGTGGCCTAGGTCCGATTATCTCTGTTAACTCTGAATTTTTGAAAATTTCAAAAGATTGATTGTTTTTCGAAGTCATCCTACCACTACAAAATTAAGGACAGGGTTGTAATTGATAATCAAATGAAATTTTTTGTACTTAAAACAGTTATTTCAATAAAGATCATGAACCTTTTTTAAAATTTTAGAAGTTTTCGAGCAATATTGCCTGCATGGCACTTAAAAAAAGTAAAAGAATCAAGATTTTCTAAACTGGTCCAAATTTTCGTTTAAACTTTTGATAGGATAGACAATAATTAATACACTCTGTAAGATGGCACCAACGCTACAAGCTGCTCTATTCTTTTGTTTGTTTGTTTTTCCAAAAGTACTAAAATTTACTGGACTGACTTCTCTCACATCCTTACATTTATATTAGCAGTAATTCGTTCATTATATTTATGACTACATGTGTTTTAAATAATTCATAATGTTTAAAATCAATAGTTTTGTTAAATAAGCTGAAATTTCCGCATTTTGAATAACGCTCAAAATGCAATTTTCTCAAATGACACAAATTTGTTTTTTCAAACTTTTGCAACGAATAGTGTGATAAATTTGCAACAAATTTGCGCTGATAAAAACGAGTTAAAGTTAATTTTGATGTATCATTTTTTTTTCAAAATTTACTCGAATGGATTTCTTTAAAATATGTCTAATGCGTTAATATGCACATTGCAGCGATTTGTAGTATAGAGAATGCTATGAAATGCTGCGGAAAATGGCTTTCAAAATTTCAACGGAAACACACTCTTGGGGTCCCCTGATATCGAAAAAGTATTTTTATAATATATTTAATATTATTTTTATGATAATACAAAATTTATAATATATTTTCATTAATTTTGAAAATCACATTCCAAATTGACCTACCTTAGTACTTAAATTGATTGATTGTATAATTTCGGAAATAAACAACTAAATACAATGCAAGGAAATAATTTTTTCATTTTTAATACAGAGATCCATGCATAAAGAAATAATGTTTACATTGAAATCTCCCTTAAATATTTTTGGGTGTGAAACCGTTCAAAACATCCACCTGGGTGGAAGGTCGGATTGCCAGGATAAATTTAACTAGAGAACGACAAGAATGAGTGCGATAAAACATTTTTAATCAGATATCCTTCGTATGTATTTCGAAAGACCATCGATTTTCGCTTCATGACATTTTCCCATTAGGGAGATTGTGCACCCTCAAACGTTAAAGCACTGTTGATCTTCCGCGAATGCGCTGTTGAAGTTTCGCATTTTGTAGTGGCTCTGCGCATGCGCAGAAGATCGGTAGTGCTGTTCGCTATGGCGTACACAAGCTTCTTATTTTTGGATGGAGATCTTATTTAGAAATGTGAAGAAAAGCATTAGTCATCTCTGAGATGCCCTCCGACTGGAGCATGGAATGGACGCTGTCCTCTGAGAGATGCCCTCCTACCTGTAGAGCGAGCCACCTTCTCGAAAGCTGCGAGCTGACAGCCCTCGATGGCATGTTTTCTTACAGATACGTTCCGACATATAGGATTGGTTTGGTTTTTTCGTGTTTCTGGGCGCGTCAACTGCTTTGGTCATTAGTCCCGTGATTGTAGTGTATTTTTTTTCTCGGGAGATGGCGGTGATGTTCCCCCGCTGGATGACGAGATCCGGCGCCAACCTACCGTCGGCTACTGGGTTTCAACTAGACTCTCCCACCAGCGGCACTGCTCCTGTGCTGAACAAGCTCTTAACTCCCGACCGGTCTCCGAATATGGTAGTGTAGTGCAGCGTTAGTGTAAATGTGTAAGGGAAGGTGATAGGACAAGGAAGAGGAACGACAGACGGTGCGCGGTCCGGTGGCTCGTTTGGTAGGGTACTGCTTCGGCATTCGCCAGATGTTGATCGGAGAAACCACGGAAAACTACTGATCAGAGCAGCCGGCCGCTAGAATTCTCCTCTAGGCAGCGACTGAATTCGACCTGGCTGAAAAGCTAGTGTCGAAAATCCTGCCGCCGTTAGGACTCGAACCTAGGACCTCCCGGTCAGAGGTGCTGCAGTGACATCAGTTGTTGCACTGAGCTACCGCTCCCGGTGACATAAATGACGTTTATAGTACTACCAAACGTATACTAACTCAGAGGCTCATGCTTCCTAATGCGCAGGTATATTCCTTTCAAATGTATTTGCTGCTCGTTTTTTGTATCCGTAAATTCTTATAAGTAACATGAAATAAAAATCTGAAACGCTTACAAAAAGGAACTGTTCTATTAATCGAGTATAAATATTTCTTTGTAACAAATGTTGCAGAAAAAACTCATTACTATCTTTAGTCATAATGCTGGTAAGTAAGAATGGTAAAACAGAGAGAGTATCACTTTTTGAGCTGAAGAAAACGTGCACAAATTGTACTTCACCCTCAGACGTCCCCTACAACTCATTTAAATGTTAAATATTAGACATTAAACCTTGTATAAACAAAGAATTGCTGGTTCATAAAAAGGTAAATACTTTTGGAAATGATGCATGAAATGGAACGATGCCTTTTAGAGAAAGTAGGAAATACATGTCTAAATGAACACTTCGTAATGCAAATTGCTTTTAGGCGGGCATAGTTCGAGTCCCGGTAACCAAACATGGTGATGGATGCTTGACCACTTTTACCGGGTATTGCCGGCACTGACTGAATAAGAAAAAATATCATATGCGTGCTATCTTTATCATCGAAACCAAAACGAGGCTTAGTAAATATTTTTTTCTACTCCTATTGAATAATTCTGTCCATTGATGTCTCCAACTCGTTGCATAATGATACAGATTCTTGACCAATCACAGAGAAGCTTACAAGGCAAGTACTGAGACTTCATTAATCTTTGAGAATCGTTTTAGAAAACGTTTTGTTCGATTGTGTACATTAAAATTGCATTTAATGTTATATTATGTTTATCAGTTTTCATTTCTTTTATTAATCGTAATATGTAGGTAGAATATTATATAAAATAAATTGGAACGTAATTTCACTTTGTTCCTATTTGACTAGCGCAATGGTCATGGTAGAGGAACATTCGACTGACGTTGAGATCAAAACGCAAGATATTGGTGTTATATGTTGCTGCCGTGCGTTTGTCCTTTAATATGAATAATTCTTTAGTATGAAATGTCTAGTGAATCAGAGGAGGAGTTGGTACCTTCAGAAATAAGAGAAAAAGCGAAAATGATGACATAGGAATTATTGCCGCAACTTTTGTATTTCCTCGCAGGCGGACTGGTAAACCAAAGCCAACTACGGAAGTTAGGGTAGATGTCTGCTAGGTGGCCTTACCTGAATCCTGCAAGTCAGCTGCCACGAAACGATTCAATGTAAAAGTTTTACTTATAAAAGTTACTATAAGTTGTAGAAATAGTACCGTATGAAGCTCAATGTAATGGGTAATAATACACGCGTGTGAAGTTTACGATACTCGCTCTATCGTAATATCACACTCGTGTATTAATACCCATCATTACATCATTTTTTTAGTTTTATAATGTACTCTTAGCGACTTCCGACTATTTGAATGAAAAGAATAATCATCAGCTGTCTGCTGTCTTCCACTCATCCCAGTCAATTACTTTCGATATAAACATGTTCTTTGAAATGTTAGTTAACCTGCCTCTAGACCTCGAAATTCTTCCAGGTGATTGACGTTGCGCAGCACTACTGAGGTCGCGGAGAAGTTCTCTGGCTCATCCGCGCAATCTCGATGCGGAACGCACGCATCGCACCACATTCCTAGCCAACAAGCCGCCTCGAGTATTGCAATTGCCTCCTTTCCGTGCTAAGGCTTGCTCCACGCTTCGTTTCCCCACCTCTGACAATTCTCATTCTAGTTGGATTTGCGCTAATTATAATGAACGAATATAGCGTTTATCATTTCTCGGTACTGTAATAATAATAATAATAATAATAATAATAATAATAATAATAATAATAATAATAATAATAATAAAATATGTTAACGAGGTATAGACAATCATCCACAACAATAAATTATCCCATATCCGTTAAGGATTACCCCAAGATTTCTGGGCTACTACCACCAATGAAATTTACTAAAATATGTCTTTGACAATGGCGAATCTCAGTCCTTTGGACTTGCTCTCTCCATCCTAATATATCCTAGTATTTAATAATCGTCCTACTGATTTGAATACTACTATCATGCTCTATCGTGTTTAGTAGTACTACTGGTGAGGCGTGGTTACATCATTGCTTCCATACATATACTTTCTCGAATGGTACCATCTTACAATATTTATAGATGGATAAAGATAATGACTCTGGAGAGTATATTAATACACATATGCACAGGGTGTCCAGGGGATGAAACGTGTCGAGTACAAGAAAATAAGCTTAAGACAGTTTTAATAATATTTTGTCTAATAAATTACTTCCGATATTTTCCGAATGGAAAGCGAAAGTCGCAATAAGTACTGCAATTGATTTGAAAATGCTGGTACGCAAACTTTCCATTATTCAGAAACATAAATTGTTTATTATTATAAAAGAAAATGAATATATTTGCTAAAAAGAGGGTTAACCCAGAAATAAGAAAGCGCCCAATTTACACAATTCGACTGCTTTCGTATTTCTCGGGTGATGTTTTCTTTCGGAACAAGTATATTCATTTCTTTTATAAATAATAAACAATTTACATGTTTCTGGAGTGCTTTTGCAATGCAAATTTAGCATAGAAAGCATTTTTAAAATCAACGTTTGAGTACTTATTGCGTCCCAGCCATTCAGAATATCGAAGTAATTTGTCAGACAAAATATGCTTAAAATTGTGTTAAAAGCTTATTTTCAAATTTTTGACGTATCCTGCCCGGACAATCTGTTTATATGTATATGTATATGTATATGTGTATATATATAAAGACGGATTTTGATATATATATATATATATATATATATATATATATATATATTATAAAGACGGATTTTTAGATTCGGATTTTGAGATGAATTTAAATTTATTTTCTTTCAGAGAGTTTTGTCCAACCAACATTAACATCAAACAGATTATTGTTAAAGAGTAATTATATGGGTTTGCCACTAGATAGGTCAGTCTGTTCTTATTTGAATTTGTATTTGAATCTCCAGAATTCCACCATCTTAGACCCGTGTTGGGGCCAATAGCGTCGAAGGGCGCAAAGGTGCTGTGTATGAAATCTACCGCCGCACCCGGCAATTATTCACGTGCTTTGTGCGTAAACGTACTATGTTCTGTGAACGTTTTTGCGTTTGTGTGTTTCTGAGACAGTGCTCTGTGCTGTAAACTGGAAATGTCCCAATTTAGGCGTTGTTGGGTACCCAATTGCCGAAACAACAAAAACATAAGAAGGGGACGGCAATTCTTCAGGTTTCCAACAGAGGAAAGGTAAGCATTATGAAATGCTATATGGTTCCATAAAAATTATTTCATGTACTATTTAGTGACATAGTAAATTAACAATGTCACTAAATAGTACATGAAATTAATTTAAATAATGTAATTATATGTCAGGTTATTGTAAACACTCACAATTATTATGAACATACAATGTATTAAAGTTATGAAAGCACTGGTTGCTTTAATAATCATGTAATTGATAAGTTATAATAGCTATAATAACATTGAGATAATTTTGATATAACTATAATAGCTCAATAATACATTACTAATTTTATTACAGGTGTATAAATGGCAAAGGCAATTGGGGACCCAACTTGGCATCTTGCCCTGGGAATTTCGCTGTTCAGGTATTTATGCATGGAGCACTTCACGCTGGAAATGTTCACTTCTAGCAGGCAGACTAGCACATAATGCAGAACCAGTAATTTTTAAGGATGTGCGTCCTGAGTTGCCGGAGGAGCAATCAGGTCATTTATAGAAGGCTTACCACAAGAAAGGCGTACGTTTCTATTATTATTATTATTATTATTATTATTATTATTATTATTATTATTATTATTATTATTATTATTATTATTTTGGCAACTAGATGGTGTAATAAAAAACTTTTTTCTTTTTTAATTTAATTAAACATCCTTATTTCTTTTGCAGGATCTGTTCTTGCATGTAGTGACTACATTTCTGAGTTCTTTGCTGGTTGCTAAATGAAGAGAAAAAATCCCGTAACACGTGGTGCAGTCAGAACTTTGCTCTTAGGACCTTGATGTTTGAACACTGGAAGTAAAATTGTAGTATGTGAACAAACCTAGCGCCTAAACCATGCGTAGAATTTTTTCAAATTGGATTGAAATTGACCGTCAATATTTTCAGTAGAAGCTGAAAATTTTAAACATTTCTAGTTTTTGGGGAACTTATATGAAGCTGCTTGGAAATGATTCAAATTTTCTCTCAAAAAATTAACACTTTTTTGTTTTAATTTTTGTAAGAGAACAGAGTTAAATATACTTAGAAAAGGTGGCAAAGGTCCGATTTTCAGGATTAACTCTGAATTTTTCAGAAATTGTAAAGTATGCTTTATCGGCAACTTACTATTGCAATATTGAAGATAGAGTCTTTTCCTTCGAATTAAATTTGTTGTGCATAAATAGTTCTTCATTTAAGGTCTGAAGATTTTATTGTAAATTTTAGTAGTTTTTGTGCAATTGTGGAAGAACTATTTGCAATTGTAAAAAATTACAAAAAGAAGATTTTCGAAACGGTATTCCAATGTTGTTGTTTTTTAATTTTTGTACGGTTAGGTGCTAAATGAACTCCTATACGATGACAAATGCCATATTGCCGTATTTTTATTTTATTGTATTTTATTTTTTCAAAATTGCAGAAATGTACTTGTGACTTGTCTTTCATGACGGTAATATTTCTTAGATGCGATTTCGCACAGTATTATGTTTATGAGTACATGCGCTTTAAATAATGTCATAAATTTTCTCGAAAAATCAACACTTTTTTGTTCAAATGAGCTCAAATTACTCATTTTCAGAATAGCTCAAACGTCATTTTCAAAGGTGGCTTCAATTTCTTTTCTTTCAACTATTTCAATGGATAGTGGTAATGGGTATTGTTTCATATGATGTGTAATGTTCATTTTGAGTATTCTTTGGTTTCCTAAAATTGTACAAATGTTTTTTGTTATTTTTTTCTTTCAATATCTCTATGCCTGTGTACATGCACATTTCAATGGATATATTATTGAATTTGTGGGTGAAGTTCTTCATATTACTTCAAATGGTTTTTCGAAAAACTCAATAGATTCCAGAAAGAGCTAATTTCGCATTTATAGTAATCGCTTAACGCCATTTTTTAAATGCTTCAAATTTTTCAATGAAATTGCTATTTAAGACAAGGTTTTAGCCTTCTTTAATACTATTAAAATCTACTATTTGGTAATCGAAGAGTTGAGAAAATAGCAAAAACATGTATTTTGGGCGGCGATAGCTGCCAACTGGCAAGAGGATGAGGAAAGACCATAGAGCCGGTCTACACCAAAGGAAATTAGAAAACTTAACTTCGAGAAAGTCTGTGCTATTCTGTAGCACTTCCAGTTACTGTAAGTAATTTAGTAAATCCAAACTGCAGGACCACTTGCTTGTAGACATATACCAAATTGAAGCTTGGGATTCAATTTAATAAATAAAAATTGTATTTTTGGAAGGATAACCATGTATGTTTCTGTAGCAGTAAATTTTTATCTCAGGTTTTTTTTTGGCCCACTATCTGTCTTGTGGACTATGTATAAGTTCCTTGAAAACATTGGAATTTTTACCAAAGAATTAGCTATTTTCATACATATTTCTGATGGTTCTTGAGATGTCTGTTGGGTACAATCTGATTATGATATGCTTATTTAGTTGGTATTGTTTTGGCAGAAATTGTGTAAGTGTTATCTGTCACATAACATGATTGGGAAAGATATGAAACATTGTTTTAGTACTTGAAAAACTGTCCAATACCTGTATTAAATGTTGAGTAATTCTGGATATATTGTCAGCCTTTGATTTTTCAGCCACGATCCATTACAACTAGCCATGCTTCTTGGACAAATATGGATATCGAAATAATAGTGAACCTACTAAGTCCAAAAACTGCTTGAGATAAAATGAAGTTAAAGTAGAATCACGTAATTTGTTTCCTTCAGTTCACTTGTACTAGGTAGGAGGTAAAACAGGCATCTACTTTGAAGAAAGCCAAAAGAGCATTTTGTGGACTGTTTGTGCAGATGCAAGTTTGTTTATTTATAAAACTTATCAATAATATTCATTTGTATTGTACCTTAGTAGTAATTTTGATAATAGGCTGAAATTTGACAGGTGTTGATAGCTGGAATGTCATTTTAATAATGATGCAATATTAAAGAAGTAATAAAATTAGTTATTTGGACAATTGTCTAAAGTCATGGTTTCAATATTTAGTCAATGACAAAGTAAAATAATCTGTTTGTTTGATTACTTGCTTGGCATTTATTTTGTAAAAATTGCATATGTATTATTGTATTATTGCTTATATTGTGTATGACTTAGATAATTTAGAAATAAATATTGTATTTATGAAATAACTTTTATTTTAACTCCTGACAACAACCCATTCAGTGACTAAGAATTCAAAATCCTAATATTTAGTCTTCTAAATTGCCTAGCGTATTTATTTTGCATAAAAAAATAATGTACACTTGATGCCATTTGAAAACAACTTCATTTAAATTTCAACGTCACTACGCGCCACCCATTGGTATAACGCCCTCGATTTTACAGTTGGCTCAAACTGGGTCTAAGATGGCTACTTCTCCGGCGAACATTATAAATTAGAATAAGAGCGTTGGATTAACGTTGAGTGCCGTCTCTATTAGTAAATTAGTTAATATGTTGACTCTGATGGTCTTATTACAATCAACAGAAGGTAATCTTAGAATGGAATATAAAAGGAAATAAACTATTTATGTATTTGGTCATCAATGTGTATGAGCAGTGAAATTCTACTATTGCTAGCTGATATTGTAGAATTTTACGGTGCTGTACTCAATTTGTAAGGGCGGCAAGTGCCTTCCAAAACAACACTGCTGCTGGAATCCGATGGTCTGGCTCCCTTTCTGTCTGTCTGTCCCTTCTCTCTTTTTTGAGGATGGCAGTCCTTGAAGTCGTCTGAAGAACACTGCCCACACATTTCTGCGTTCAAAACAGCCCCATGCACTTACCTGAGCGAACGACGGGTTTCGGCGTTTCGCGCAAGTGGTGACGTGGGCGCCGCCAGTTTCTGCGCGCTGCCCTCACTGGCTTATTTACAGCGCGTGGCGCGCCGACGCCCTCACCGTCCTGATGAGGGGGCGTGGCGGTTTTTGCGGGCCCGCCTTGCACTAAACGCACGTTGACCCTGCGCGCTCCGGATGTTCGCCCCACCCCAACCCGGCATCAACCCCGCCCCACCCCAGTGGAATTCAATTACGGTCGTTCCCGCACGGTTAGCCCCACGACCCCCGGCGCCATTGCCCGCCCTCCGCGGCTCCTGGCCGTCGCCTGTCTCTGACGGCTTTCCAGAGAAAGCGGCCGTTGCTTACACGTGTCGCAGCGCCTCCGAACGGGTAGCAGCTGCGCCGGCGGCGGCGGCGGCGGGAGACAACAGCCACGCACACGACTAAGCAGGGCGCGCTCACTCCTACCTTCTGCGCGGCCTCGCCCGCACCCCGCCGCGTATCCAGCGGATGGAACTCTGGGGAGGGCTCGTCATTCAGAAAACACTGTCATGTTAGCCCACGCGCCCTGTGCTTTGCAATATTTAGCAAACGTGGAACTAAAGTACTGAATGGACTACGTGTCACGTGTACATTTAATGTCACGTCCTTGAGAGTAAGTATTTACATCTGTATTCACCCTAGTGATCACCTCTATTGTTTTCATTCAGGAAAGATATACGGCAAATAGAAACGAAAGGACTTTTTTTAATTATGCTTTATTTAATAAGTCGCATGAATGACCAGGTCATTAGCGAACACACTCAGAATACAGTATTTTCATAAGTACAAATAGAATATACTACAAATTTGAAATTAAAGCACAAAAACATAATTTGTATAACATTACATGTCGACAATTAACAATCACATTCAATTGCAACAGAATATAAACAAAGAAAACAATAATTAGAACATATATTGCATTATTAATACATTATTTGACAACATTGTGACAATTTTCAAAGCTTAATAGATTTTTCGTTCCTTACAGCTTATTGATACAAGTTAATTTCTTTAAAAGTTTAAATACATTTCTGGGCCAGGTGTTGTTGTGGTGACGTCTGACAGACAGAGAGCTGTATATTTTTGGTGATATCGTTGTAAATGGAATAGAACAGTAATATTTGTGGTAAAGAGAGGGCAGATTGACATAGATCACATATTTTGCATTTCTTTTGTTAGTAAATGCTGATGAGTAAGTTTATAATGGCGAATTCTTAAACGGGTAAGTATAGTTTGATATTTTCTCTTGTGAAGGTAAGGAAGGTGGTCATCGAAGATACTTTTCCTTATCTAATGTAATTGGTTTGGTGATTTGGTCCATTCAGTGTTCCAAAGATCCTTGTTTCTTTGACGAAGTCCTTTCTTTATGTCATTGTGGAAATTTGGATACCCTTTAATAGGTGAATTAATAGTCTCTTTTGCTGCTTCATCAGCTAACAACATATTACCGGTGTGATGGGATCTATGTACACTATTTCATTGTTGATGTGTACAAACTATAATATGTTAGCTATGTCATTTACTATAGGTTCCTGGTTTTCAGAAAACTTAAGTTTACTTGCACACTTTTTGAATATATAAATATAACAAATTTGTCTTCGGTTTGTTCTTGAATATATTTAAAGGCGAGTAGAATGGCATACGCTTCACAGTAAAAAAATAGAGCAATAATCACTTAGGAAACGACTTTCTTAAAAAAGAAATAGACGTTCTACAGACTTACTCGAACAAGTTCGTTTTCTAATATCTTTGGTCTGGGATAGCTTTTCGGTTTTGGCACACATCTTCCCAGCTGCTATTTATCGTTTTCCAAAAGTACATTTTTTTCACATTTCCTCATTTTTTCGGCCTCACAATAGTACCTTATAATGTTAACTTCAAGAATATTAAAGAATAGTAAATCCTCGACCTATACGGTAATTTTCCATGAAACATTTCGAGGCGTTTTAGAGAAAATGTCGTTTGAGCGTTTCTGAAAATGCACGCAATTTGAAGCTCATTTTCACCCAAAACTTTTGAGTTTTCGAGAAACTTTATAAGAAATTATTTGAAGCAATTGTACTCACAAATGCAATAATGTATACACATTGCTGGTTATGTAAATATTCGGCTGAAAGATACCTAATATCTAACATAGAAAATACATTTCCCTTGGTGTTTATTCCTAAAAAAACCCAAAAGAATACATCGATGTGGGATGTATTTCATTTTATTCAATCTATTTAACATTATCCATTCAAAATTGTGAAAAACATTTGCAGCGGTTTCTGAGAAAACGGTGTTTCAACATTTGAAATGCGTGATTTCTGACCATTTTTACAGAAAACTTTTGAATTGAGAAAACTTTGTAAGACATATTTTTGAAAAACATATACCAATTTATGCAATAATATACAACTCTGGCAATATAAATATTAATGACCAGAGGAGAAGTCCAAAAATTACATTTTAGTAATTTTTTTTTAAAAAAAAGAGCCAAATGGCACTCTTGTTATCTCTTACAGGACATTTAGCAATATCTCTGCCAGAAGTTAAAAAAGTTCGAGCCGGTTTTTGAGAAATTCTTGTTTTTGATATTATTGTACTGTCTGTGCATTGTTAGCAAAAGTACTGAAATGCTGCGAAAAGAAACTGGCAAATTTTCGACACAAAAACTCGTATTGTCGGACCCTGGTAACGAAAAAGTGAATAAGTCTTGTTCCTGTACATAGTAAATTACTTCCTCTAACACATTCTGTAGTCCGAATTCGTGTTTTGTGGCTCTTTGGTACCGAAAAATCAACTGATGGCAAAACATCTGTCAGTCGGTCCGTCTGCAGTCAACGCTAGCGCCTAAGCCGTTTCGCGGATTTTCTCCAAAATTGCTTTTCCCAAGTTGATTTGGCTAGTGTCGGGACCTCTGTAAAGTGAAACATATTTTAATTTTGAGGGGTACTTTACATGAAGCCCCTTGAACATTTTCAACATTTTCAAAAGAATAGCACCAAATTTGTGGATCAGATTTTTCTGTCTGATAGGGTAGCGGTTTGCTAAAAGAATGGTGCAGGTCTTATTTTCTCCATTTTCAAAAAATTTCAAAAGTTCAAACACATTTAGCGTCTTCTCACAACTAAAATATTAAAGACGGTTTTTTTTCGTTAATAAAATGGTACATTGGAAGACGGACTTGGAAATAAGCTTATGTTTAATTTTCCAATAATATGAGTGGTTTTCGTGTAAGTATAGAAGTATAGAGAATTAAAACAAATTAACATTAAAAAAAACTGCTCCAAATTTTTTCTTTAAATTTTCTCTTTATATGTAATAAGGGACGTTAAAAATACGCTGTTAGTTCCATTTTCAAGTTACAGCTCCATTTCTTTTGAAAGTTGCAAAAGTTAACATTCAAAATTACAAAATTGCAGATGTATATTTTTGTCTCATACGAAGTCTGTTGTAAAAAATTAGTTCTTTAAAAAGGTTCATGTACAGAGCTTTGCAAAACGAGTGGTTTAAGCGTAATTTGCGACTGAAATTTATGTATTTAAAAAAGTATTTTCTCAAAATTGTTCCAAATTTCTTCTTAACATTTTTTCCTCTGATAAAAAAAACAACGTAAGTCGTTCTTTCTTGTAAATTCTAAAGAGAATGTCTATTTTTAAGTCTCATTTTCGTTGAGCTCTCCGCATTTTCGAAAATTGTAAAAACTTATAATTTGTAAACTACAAAATGGAAGATAGAGATTGTTGTTTTAAATCAAACCTGATTTAAAAAAATGAACTCATGTACATACAAAAGGTGATGTACAATTTTTTGTAAAAGTTAGTGGAAGTGTAATTAGTTAAAAATTAATCAAAAAAGTACAAGTGGCCCACCAACTGTGGGCCACAACAAAACTTTTCAGAAAATTAATGCATCATACAATTTTTAAAGCGTCAATCTAATATATGACTAGTGGTGGCACACACTTTCTCGTATTAATTACTTATTTTCTTTGGCCTTGACCAGCTATACTGGGTTGCCACATACTCTTGCCCGCTGCCATCTATCGCCACTCAAAGTACTTTCATTTATTTTTTTTGTCAATTTTGCCGTTTCCTAATAGTGTAACTGATATATTACTTGAATATTAAAGAAGAGTGAAATCCCGTCCTGAATGGAAATTTTATTGAAAAATTTAAAGCCATTAAAAAAAAAGAGGTTTATGTGTTAGTGTAAATGCGAAATTTGTGACTTTTTTCATAGAACATTTTTGAGTTTCCGAAAAATTTCATTTCAAGACATTTGAAGCACATTAACTTCCAGATGCAGTAGTGTTTGCAAATTGTTGGAAATGTGGATAATAACGGCATGAAAGATAATTTAAAAAATATATATTTGTGTTGTTTAAAAAAAACGAAAGAATACACTAAAATGAACTGTATGTCATATTAAACAGTACAATTATCACTATACATTCAAAAGGTTTGAAGAAAAAATTATGAGCAATTTTTGTGAAAATACCGTTTGAGCGTTTCTGAAAATGCGGAAATTTGAGCTCTTTTTCACAGAAAACTGTTGAGTTTTCGAGAAACTTCATATGACATTATTTAAAGCACCTGTACTCATAAATGCAATAATGATAACAAACTACCACTAATGTAAATATTAACGACGCGTAAGACAAGTCAAAAAATTTCATTATTGTAATTTTGGAAAAAAAAAGTAAAAGAATTGAGCAATATGGCGTTTATGCCATTTTGTAGAATACATTTATCACTATCACTGCCAACAGTTTAAAGAAAAAATGTGGAGCCGTTTTGAGAAAGTATTGTTTATGCTATTTTTTAAAATCCACAAATTACACGCAATATTGCGCGTAAACTACTAAATGTTTCTAAAAGTGTGTATGACGTTAATGAAAGAACTAATTATATGGAACAAATTTCATTTAAAGGAAAAGTGTCTAACTTCAATATTGTAGTTGCAGGAAGTTGCTGAACAAAAATTATACTTTTGCAATTCTCATAAATGCAGAGTTAACCGCGAGAAACAGATCTATGCCACCTTTATAAGTGTATTTCACTCTATTCTTACCAGAAATTTAAAGAAAAAATTTGGGACGGTTTCTGAGAAAATTTTGAAAATGTCCGGTTTTAATGTAAAGTACCCTCAAAAGTTATTGAATGGGTTATTAATGGACTAAATGTCTTTAATGGTGGTGAGGCTCAGGCCATTTAGCCTGCTCTTCCGCCTGACCACTTTCAGAATTTATATACAATAGTACATAATAAAGGAAGTCATTCAATGAAAAATACGCACGCAATTTGGATGAAGATTTTCACATGGATGACAGGAGTGAAAGCGAGGAGGACGAGTTTGATAGGAAATCGGAAAAGAATCGGGATGAAGTAGAGAGAAAGGAAAGAAAAAACGAAAGAAAAGGAGAAAAAGAATCAGCGAAATGTTAATAAGTTCTGTTAATTAATTCATTGAGGTTTTGAAGAAGCTAAAATTCAATATCGCAGAGCTTTGACTCAGGCCAAATCGACACGGGTTTATTCAGTTTGGAGAAAATCTACATCATAGTTTAGGCGCTAGTGTTGTTCACATACACCAGACACCATCGTTAGGAGTCTCGGTGTATGCTGTTCACAGACACCAGACGGGACAGACGTACTGATAGATTTATTTACGATTTCAAACAAAAACACTTTTTCGGTATCAGGACTCCAAACGTGTATTTCGTTGAAATCTCGAAATCAATTTTCCGCAGCATTATATAACTTTCTCTACACTCCATATATACGTTTAGAGAGATTTTCCTAAGGGTGAGCCAAAATGACAGCTAGTGGTGGCAACATAACTGAAGGTTCAGTGGCCGTTGTGCCCATTAGACTCCCTTCCCGCATTCGTTCGATTGCAGTTGGCTAACTTGTCAATGGCTTAGACAGTTCCTTTTGTCATGTCCCCTTGTTCGACAAAAATAGTGTGCGCTCCAAAAAATAATTGATATTAGGAAATGCAGTGTAATGTGCTCTTCTGTAAAAAAATTCTTTATATATTACATTGAATTTACTTTTTGTGTGATAAATATTATTTTAAAACCGAGACTTGAATGCGAGATGCGTACCGGTGGACGTGTTTCCGGCTTAAAATCATTTTTCTTTCTATTTACATTCGTGACAGTTTTCTTTTACTGATTGTGAGAGCATGTTAAGAGATTTTCCTCATACGTAATTAAATTTAAATATTTCCCGGATTCACGTACGTGCATATACCTCAGCGAAACTCTTAGACTTCTGCATAGTGCTTACGGAGCCATTAGCACTCTTTACGAAGGGCGTGTCTGAACAGCTCGTCGCGGCAGAGGGATACTTGTTCGAAATTACATATGATGTTCACTGAGCCGCGAACTGTCACTTTGGCTTTCATCCTTAGAAAATCGTTCTACTGCATACGCGAAAGTACAAAGAAAACCTCTTTTTTCGGTGTCAGGACCACAGGAGATCGTAGTCGAGTCGGTGAGTAGTGCTCACTTGGGGCGGCGGCAATAATTTATCTCAACTGGCGTGGGTGCTGTCCAACTCTCTTCACTGGTCCCGTTGCCTGCCAAATTTCCAAACTCACAGGCCAAAAGCTTTGTCAACCCACCCTCGGCCGATCACCGCGCCCCCTCCGCCCTTCCGTAGGCGGAGCTTCGCGGCGGCCGCAGCCGTATGCACAGAAGCCTCCGATCCAGACTCAGACCTTGGAGCCACAGGGCATTCCAACGCTACCTTCATTATTTTATTCATTTCGTACATTTGCATTTTATGTTATTTTTCACTCATGTACGACAGCTTGAAAATAGTAGAATAAAAATTAGTAACATGTAAATGTGTCGGAAGGCCAGTATTGCTTACCCAAAATATTCATATTAGTTAAATGTAAAAGTGCCTTCCGGCTAGTATTGCCTATAGTATCATCTTTATCCTCATATTATCTTAACACTAAGGTGCCATGAAGGCGAGGCACGCAAAGGGACGTGATAGAAACCGTCCGTTAAATCTATCTTGACGGAAAAGTTCGAAGTTTGAACAGCGTTGAGCACTTACAAAGGGGAGGGCATGAACACAGGGGGAATATGACGCCGTCCACGGCGACATATCGTAGATAACTCGGGTCTTGGCTTCCGTCTTCGGAACGATCCCTAGGGCGAAGGAATTCTTCGCTTCCTCACGAGTCGTGGGTTCCAGAATGTTTGCCGTACACATGTTGCGCGCCGTCTTCTGAAGGCGCGGACTGGTTGTGCGCAAAGCCAGCGGCACCGGGAGAGAGGATACCCAGCAGGAAACGTACTGGGGGATTCAAGAAAGAATTATGAATAATGTGGAAAACTTCTCAAACGACATCGATGTTATGGTTGCCCATTTTAATAACGCCGTCCTTCATGCGGCCTCATTTGCCATCCCGAAGTCGTCGGGCCATCCACGACACCCCCTGTGCCATGGTGGAACGCTGATTGTGCCACCGCGGTTCGTGATCAGAAGAGGGCATTGGCAAAACTTAGTAGGTTCCCAACCATGGAAAACCTAATAAATTATAAAAGATCCCGAGCCAAAGCTAGATTAACGATACGGGAAAGTAAGGCTGCGTCCTGGAGAGTCTACATCTCGTCATTTTTTTTGCCGTTCATCCCCTAATCTTGTGTGGAGAAAGTTCCGACAGATCGGTGGAAGATTGCCTTCGCCGTCTATCTCAGGGCTTATGGTAAATGGCAATCTCCTAACCTTCCACGTTAGAAATTGCTGAAGAAATGGCTTCATTACGAACGCATCTTCCAGCCCGTTCAATATCGTTCAGGCTTTCAAAAACGAAAAGAAAAATGGAAAACTGTAAATTAGACTTCTCGAGTCGCGTGGAGGAAGATTACAATGTCTTTTTGTCCATGTACGAACTCTCCTGTGCCCTCGCTAGTGCGAAAGATTCTGCTCCAGGACCATACCAGATACATAACCAAATGTTGAAACACCTACCGGGAAACGCTCGTTTCTTTCTCCTCGGCATTTTCAACAAGATTTGGGCTGAACACGCAATACCAAGAATTTGCAGGAGGTCATTGTTGTCCTAATCCCAAAGAAGGAAAGGACAGAAAACTCTCAAGTTACCGCCCAATCTCTGCTCACAAGCTGTGTGTGCAAGCTTAGAACGAATGGTAAATACACGTCTGGTCTGGGTCCTGGAACAAAAGAACGTATTTACACTCTCAGCGCTTCAGGAAGAAGCAGGTCGCTTCACTTTTTCGTGCATGTCATCAGAAAGCGTATGACACCATCTGAGTAAGTACGGTATTCTTCGCACCTTGCATACTTAGGCCTTAGGGACGACTCCTTTGTTTCTAGTAGGTTTTTTCATCAAGATCTTCCGCGTCCGCCTTGGCGACGTGTTATCCTCTAGTCATCAGTTAGAAACGGTGTTCCCAGGATCGATTTGAGCCGTAACTGCCATTGCTATCAATAGTATTGCATCAGTTATCCGGTAAACTGTGAAGGCTTCACTGTTCGTTGACGACATTGCAATCATTTGCTGCTCCATGAGCGTGCAAGTTATTGAGAGGTAGCTACAACTTGTGCTCAACAAACTGCAGGAATGGAGCGATGAAACAGGATCTGCTCCTCTACCTCAAACCACTTGAATACCTTGCAGAATCCATCACCTCCATAATCACCCCGACCTTTTCTTGGAGGACAGCAGCTTCCCATTCGCTGAATCCGCAACCTCCTTGGGCTCACATTCGACAAGAGCCTAATCTCGGGCGAAACATGGTCCGCAAACTACAGGGCTGATGCATCACCTCTGAATCTCCTTCGCACCTTACTGGTCGCACTTGGAGCGTGACCGTCTTTGTCTTTGCGTTTGTATAGAACTCATCCGACCTATCTTGGATTACGGATGCATAGTGTAAGTGGCCGCGTCTCCATCAACCCTCCGGCCATTAAATAATGCTGGCCAATGCCGACATAAGGATTAGTACAGGCGCGTACTGCACGAGTCGTACCGAATGCCTCTTGACCGAGGCTGGAGAACCATTCTGAGCTGAAGGCGATATTCTGAGTGCCTCCTGGCGCGAAACTATCCAATGTTGATACCGCGCCAAGCAGTCCTCCTCCATCCAACCCACTTGACTTCCATATGCACTTAGATCATCGTTATCACATCCCCGGGAGTCCGCTCTGCATGTTTACAGAAGCCTATATAAAACTACCCAACCCGTGAAACCCTCGAAACCTTTGTTTCCTTGAAACTACACCACGAAAATAGATCTTAGACTGTCTAACCTTCCTAAACTCTGCAAACTCCCCAGTACATTTATTGGAATTTGAGGCGATAAACTACATATCCTGGCTACATTACTTCATTTACGCCGATTGCTCCTCTCAAAACGGCAAAGTCGGATGTGCCTTCTACTGCAGTAGAGCCACGCAAGGTTTTCGATTAGACTCTTCGTGCAGCATCTATACCGCAGAGAAGTATGCGGCCTTGGAGGCACTTAAACTTGCTAACCGATGTCATTAAAGAAAGTAGGACTGCATTGATTCCAAAAGCTCTCTTGAATCCATCCTCCTCCTCGTCTTATGACCCATTGACAAATGACCATCCAACACCAAATCGATCATCTATTGGTTCAATTATATTTTAGACTTTGGGCACCTGGGATCGTGGGAATAAGAGGAAATGGAAATAGCTGAACAGGCGGCAAGTTCAAGCCCGAAGAAAAGAGAATTAGACATCTTCACAGTCCCTACGGAAGACACTAACCTCTATAAAACGCTCTATCCGCAGTGAATGGCAAGAGTGGCATAACTCAGATTTTAAGTTCACGAGCATCAAGGGATTCCATAAATCTTGGTCTTCCTCATCTCGTGATGCTCGGCGCGAGGAAATAATTTTAATACGCCTCCGGATCGGTCACTGCCATGTCTCCCACGGTTATCTCCTCCACGGGGACCCACCCCCTATATGCAAATACTGCAAAATAGATCTTACCGTGGAGCATGTTCTCTTACACTGTGTTAAGATAAGAGAGAGTCGTCGAAGGCATGACCTTGCTAGCTCTCTAGCGGGGATTCTTAGTAACGACGAATCTTCTCTCTGCAAGCGTTTTGGCTTTTTGCGAGAGACTGGCTTCTACAGCCTTATCTGAGAGAAGATGATAATGCCAATTATTGGCTTTTAAGCCCGATTTAAAAACTATCTGGCATTTTTATGCCAACGTTCCTAAGCATGTCTTTTTCAGCTTTGCTTTCTATATTTAAAGATTTTAATTTTTTGTTAGCTTGGCACTGCAATATTGTGCACTGGTCTTAAAATGATTTGACACGGGCCCAAATGACCTTAGCCGTTGAAGCGCCCTTAAACTCAATCAATCAGAAGGTACAGCGATAATTATATCCCACAAAATAACACGCCATAAAATTACTAACCCTAATTCACCAGCATTTGAAATAGTAGCCGTAAAAATAAAACTAAACTCTTGTTACTTCACTATATACAAGTGTGTAGCATACAGGCCTCATGAATGTAAATTCGTTAACTTCATATAAAACAAAATTTTTAAAATATTAATAATATTAATACAAAAATACTCCCTTTCGGCTACTTAAACAGCAAAAATCACATTTGGAGATGCAATACTACCTCACCTCAAGGAATCAAATTCCATTCCTTTACTCACTAAAATAATCTCAAAATAAAATCTTCAAATGAATATACCTACTATTCATACAAATACAGCATTATTCCTGATATTCAAGATATTTGCATTACAACTAAAATATAAATACACTAATCTCACACTCAATCTCAAATGTATTTCGAAATTTAGACTCAGATCATTTTGCTGTAACACAGCCCAGCAGCCCAATGGTTTTCCCTATGCTGAAAGCTGGCTCTACTGACAGATGTAGCATTAGTAGCGCCCCAAGGGATTAGTAAGCTGACACGCTCTCGCACCAGGTTGGTGTATGCTAGATCAAGAATTTGACGCCGTAATTATATTATTTAAAAACCTAACTCACATTCTAGTCCAATTTTATCATTTGTTGTTATTAACGAAAGCTTAAAAGTACAAAATCCTAAGAACAACATCTAATATCCTGTAGAATTTCTTCCAAGGTCGGCAGAGCGAGATCTGACACTTGACGTTTCAGAAGGAATTCCTTTATATTTTGTGGATTTATATACTTCAGAATGTGCAAATTAAATGAATATTTGGGTTTTCTAGCGAGCAGTTGTACAAATAAACAAGAAGCGAGTATTTATACACAGGACAATCACATGAAACACAACCACATACATACAGAAAGAAATATATTTATTATCAATTATTATTTTTTAGATATTACATCAGTGTCATAACACTCTCAGCCATTAATTGACGCACATTAGTGGAGGGATTTGTCAGTTTATTTACTGTTACCGGGAACACCACGAGGAGGTTCTTTCCATGTTCCCATATATACAACAGTATATAAAAGATATATATATATATATATATATATATATATATATATATATGTATATATATACAATATATATATAATAAAACCCTTCTTTTACACTTTTCATGGGATCGTAGGGAAAAGTGTGTAAATTGCGGGAAGTGCAAATAAGGGGAAATAATTTTTTTCCTTTAAAAACTATAAATAAAATTGTATTTAAATAATAAAAGACCAATAAGAATTATAATATTCAGTATTATACACAAATAAGATTATACAGACAAAAAGAAATCAGATATTTTGGTTTGTTTTCTTCTTTTAGCTTGGACTGATTGAATTTGAGACTCTAGTTAATAAAGTTTTTCAAATGTAGTATCACCACCATCTGCAGCAGAGAGGTATTACTTTAATGATTCTAATGCTGCAAATGCTTGTGCACTCTCGTGGGAGGAGGTTGACTACACCGTAAACTGTCATCTTCACTCCCATCAGCATCTTCACCAACAGCATTGTTTTGAAGATAATCTTGAACAATATCTTCTAATGAGATTGTTCATCACAGTAATGAACATCATTGTCCACAGATACAAACGAAGTTTGAGACTTGACATTTGTCCAGCTCCTCACTCAAATCAGGTAAAGACCTTCCACGCATCTTCTTCTGGTATCTGCCAGGAAGTCAGCTTTAAAACAGTTAGCAATAGTAGATCGTTTTACTTCCCTCCATGATTTTGCAATAAATGTACATCTAATATCGAAATCTTCATTTCTGCTGCATCCAATACATTCAATGTAATTTTAAATATTTTCTGGACTAAATTTCTACGATAGTGCACTTTGAAATTATTAATGATGCCCAAATCCAAAGGCAAAAATAATTTGTGCATTTGGCTGGGAAAACTCCATTCTTATGTTTTTAAATTCAACGTTTTGGGATAAAGGCATTGATCTACAAATAGAAGGATTTTTCTATTTTGTGCTCCCATTTTAGCATCAAGAGCAATAGAACTTGTTGGAGTAAATAACTCTGAAGTCATCCATGCTTTTTTGTTTGAGGCATACGATGTTGGCAATGTTCTTATGTTTTTAAAGCAACGTGGCTTTTTTGCATTGCCAATAACAAACGGACGCAAGGTTTCCGTTCCATTTGCGTTTGTCCCCAACATTACCGTGAGTCGAACTTACTATGCTTGCCCCCATGGCAAGGTTCATTTTTCTATCAAACGTTTTATTCGGCAGAAGATTAAAATAACCTACTTCATCGATATTGAAAATATCTCGCATCATATTCACTAATTAATTCACGAAGGGTGAGTCTTTCCAGGAAGAAACAATACTTTTATCAACACTCATTCGATTCTCCACAAATTCGTTTCTATATACAACATTGTACCGTTTCTAAAAACGATCAACTAACCATTGGATGCAAATAAAATCAAGTTCATTCCTAGCATATCTGCCACGTTTTTTAGCCTTTTCCTCAAAATTGTACCATTAATTGGTATATTGATGCCCTTGTTGTCCTCGAAACCAGTTTTTAAAATTTCTTCAGTTTCTCATATTTTGAGTATTCTTTTTTACGTACTTCTCTTTTTAGATTGTTGTCCGCACTCCTTGCACTCTGTTCGGATTATTTTTCGACACTTCACGATTGTATTTAAAGTTGAAAGAAATTTCCAACTGCTTCGCCAACACAACACGTGGTCCTGAAAAAGCGTCCACTTTCTTCAAAATCTCCATTTTCTGTTCAATAGAAAAACTTCTTCTATCTTTCTTCTCCATTGTACACCACTTCTACAGCTCGAAGTTTTCGCACACTTCCACCCCGCAATTTACTTCAAATCACTATCATCTTTCGCACTATCACAAGCCACAATGAACGCAGTACCGAATGGCCTGGGTTCCCTCGCCGGACCGACGCCACCCAGAACGACGCGACGTGAAAATCGCGCTCCTTTGCGAGACCGGAAATCGGAAAAACGGCTTAGTTGTGGCAGGTAAAGTTGTAAATTGCTGGGAAAACTGAAATTATACTAACGTAAATGGGGGGTATTTATAACATGATGAATATACGAAAACTGATGGGACCGACAAGAAATGTTGTAAATGCCGGGAAAACGTAAATTGCGGGAACGTAAAAGCGGGGTTTTACTGTATATATATAATATATATATATATATATATATATATATATATATATATTCTAACACACCCTCCTACAACCTTCCACACGTGGTGAGAGCGTGATTGTATGAATGCTCGTGAAGCGAGCTTAAAATTCTCAGGAAGCAGGATCTTTTGGGTATGAGAAAGGTCTAAATCCTTGACACAATGAATCAGATAAAATACGAATAATAATGAGCATATATTCAATGAAAAAATTACAATGACGCAATTTTATAACAGGATAATGCACATTAAATAATTTGTCACTGAAAAAAAACAAGGCAAAACAAAAAATATGACACCTCGACTGCCTGAACACACATTCACTAATCCAAATTACAATTTGCTCATTCCTCTTTCTGAATTTTTCATCTACCAAATTATTTTATTCTTTTTAGCCTCTAGTTTTTCCGTGCACGGCTTTTAAAATGAATTTTACACTTGTTTAAGAACGTCACAGGTGCTAGCCTTGGGCTTCGCACCACTATAACACTGAACTCAAAGAGAAAACACAAAACGTAATATACACGTTACTTAAATCTGACCCCTTTATATCACAGAGCAATTAATTTTAACAATACAATAAACTGACTTTTCCAGATAATCTCCCTGGGTTCTGTACAACATGTGAAAATCACAATTATTACAATGAATAAAGGTATGGACTCTTTTGAATGAATTTAATGACACGTGCAGTAAATGAACTTGAAACTGCCACTCACATCGTTCGGGATACTTCTCCCACCTATTCTGGACTTTTCACCCACTTTCAACACGAATTGTCGTGTATTTACTGCTATTCTCTTTCCCCAACTGGTCGTCGCATAAAAGTTGCCAGTTCGTTTACCTCGTCCTGGCATTGCTTGCCTGTGGGTAACCTTGAATTTTCATGCCGCAGCCCCGCGTCGCCACTCTTCTCCGTTTGCTGTCCCACGACGTTACAAGTTTCCTTCTCGAAAACTGGACTCTGATACGCCTACACTTACCAATCCCTTCTCCCGTTCTCCGGACTCGTACGATTCTCGTTCCAGTCCAAATCTTTCTCACATACGCTTCGCTCTTCCTGGGATCGTCCTTCTACTTCAAGCCGCCCATCATTGCCTCGTGCTTCCAGCCCTCGAATAATTAATGTAGCTGAAGGCGCTTTAAATGCTGGCCTACTACCACACTTTGTGCGTGTGGTCTCAGCGTGCAATATGAGATGCTGATTTAGTTAATGACCTTTCTCTGTGCCGAATTTTACAAATTTGAAATTATTTCGAGTCAAACAGTCACCACTTGCTCGCAAGTATTGTGAATGCGAAGACTGTCTGTGCACTCTACTTCTTAATTACCTGATTTCGAAGATACGCTTCCTGCTTAACTTTTTAACTACCGTTAAATAAACTTCTATGCTATCAAGTTACAATCGCCGTCCCTGCTGCAACAAAAGAGCTCAGTCTAATGCCGTCGCTGGGCTGCAATCAGAGAGTTCCTTCCGGAGGCGCGCCATGATACTATGGTACTCGCGTCTGAGGAAATTTTGGAGTGGTGAATATTCTCTCTTTGTGACCTCCGGAAAACATTATTCACTAGTTCGGGCGTCAGAGTTCGAAAGCCGTGGGTAGATGGGTTGTTTGCGCCATCGCTCCGCCGCGCACCCTCCTCCTGTCTGTTCGTGGCTTCTTTTCGTAGCTGATGGTATGCAATGGGGGTTGTCTAATCTCCCATGACGTTTCGATATATATATATATATATATATATATATATATATATATATATACACACACATTATATTAACCTTCATGTTCATATTTACAGATCACCCAAGAAATAAAGGAAATAATAAATATTTCAACACCGTTTTCATAAATCCCAAATTTCTAACGTTTTCCTTTGCTACACATGTATTTTAATGAGATAATAATCTTAACAATTAGCACCTTAAATTATTATTAAATATTTTCAAATATTTTTAATAGTTTTTCGATCATATTTAAATATTTATCTCGGAAGATGTGCAAATTGAGTTTCTCCCGAAACTGGCTTCTCTCGAAAATTTCTGCACATAAATCTTCGTGTGATCAGGAACAGAAATAGATTATATAGCAGCATTGGCCGCTTGAATGCGCTTAGTGTCGTGCCAGGTCCAAAATGTGCTAGCAGCGTGATCATGGTTAGATCGTGAACACAGGCCAACGATCAAAAACTTTTTTGGATATGTTTACCTAATTATTATCAATTTAAGTGTGGTGATTCCAAAAATAACATTAAGATGCCTTTTCACGCACTATTTGTCCACATTTTAACATTTTCTCTTTAAAGCTAGGCAAATGGAGCTCTGAGTATCTAGAAATGTATGAGATGCAGGAAGCTGGAATGAGAAATTAAAAGGATGACAGAGAGGGTAATATACTCTTTGAAAAAATATTTGACATGCAGTACCGTGTTTTTTTTTATTGAAGGCACACGTTTTTGCATTGTTGCTATGAAGATAAGATACTAGTTTACCAGTTCAGTCATATTAGTCATGGCTAAAGAACAGTCCTGTCAATTAGTTATATTTGTATGAATTTCAGGATTAAAACACCAACGGAACATTACAGACTTTGTTAGAAATATGTACTCTTTCCTATTTTTGAATTAAAACTTGGTAATCAGGACAAATTCGCACTACATAAAGTAAGTATTTGTGAAGAGGGTCTTAGAAAATGGTCTAGTTATTCTTTAGATTTCCCATTCCGATGGTATGGAGGGAGCCATGGATAAGATTCATGGCTCCATGGTTCAGATAATTTCTAGTTTTGTTAAATTGATGTTACTGGTTACAACTCAAAAAACAATAAAAGTAATTCAGTACCCTAAACTACCAACTACCAAATGCAATTAGGCCAATAAGCCATAGTCCCGATCTGCCTGGAACCTAAACAACTAGCGGCCATTACAGGATAACATGTATACGTGCGATAATATGTTAATCAGGATAATACGTTAAGTGATGAATCTACCTAAGTTATAAAGATGAACTAGCTGGAAAATGAACAGTGTCCAGTAAACAGTGTTTACCAAAACCAGTTGTTTACTTAAACTAAGGTAAATGATTTGGTCAGAGATTTGGACGTAACAAAGGAGAAAGCTGAACTCCTTGTCTTCAGACTCAAGGAAAACAACTTGTTAGCAGCTGAAATTTCAATACCTGTGTACTGGAGAGGAGATTAGCAATTTGATCATTCTTTCAAACAACAGGATTTAGTACATTGCTGGAATATTGCCGGAATATTGACGGTCTAGCAAGAATGAGTTCGGCAAATATGAAGGAAAGTTATGAAAACCTCAATGTAGTTTTGGACTCCGCACATGGATGGATGATATGTGATGACTAGGGCTGTGATTTATATGCATTTGTATATTTTTCTGTTAACTAAAACATCCCGTTTCAACAAATTGTATACGTTTTGAGGCATTTAGAATCAATTTAAGCTATTTTTATTTCGCATATTTTCGTATATATCACCATAATTGCATATTTGGGCCATATTTCCATATTTTTCTTGCATATTAATCCCTCATCCGCGAAATGAAGCCCAACAGTTACAATTCCGTCAGCGTGTAAGCGGCTCTGACAGTTCTCTCGCCTCGTGCTGTGTTGTCACCAGGTTTTATTATAATTGAGCGGAAGTCATATTTTTAAGGTACAACCTATATTCTTTTTATTTTGTGAAATATACATTAACTGCATTTTCAATTATTTTCCTAAGAAATGAGTATTTTTCAAAATTAAGCCCTTGACTTAATGTTTGTCGCTTGTAACTATTTATACGATTTCTGTATCTTTTTTGGCTGGAAACATATTTTCCACTTTACACTTTTTATTTATTTTTACACTTACACATTACATTACACTATTTCGCATCTTTTCCTTTTTTTAATTAATTACCTAATATATTACCATATATGCGTATTTCAAAGGTTTTATAGCATATAAATCACAGCCTTAGTGATGACTCTAAAATGACATGCATGCTTCTTGGCCAGTAATGTGTTTTCTTACTAAATTACCATGTTTACTATGTGGATGGGATAGTAGGGCGCGAGATCAGCATTGGTCTAGAAAGAATTGGTCTGTAAGAAAGCTTTAAAGCCAGAGGAAAAGAACATTCTACGGGACTATCTGGTATATCAACACAAGGTTCTGCTGCCTCCATTGCACATACAATTAGCCCTCATGAAACAATTTGTAAAGGGGTTACCTAAAGATACGCAGTGTTTCAAATACTTTTGTGAAAAGTTTCCGCAATTGTCTAAAGCAAAATTAAAAGAGGGAATCTTCGTTAGGCGTGATATTCGAAAAATGATGTTTGATACACAATTTGAATTATATATGACATTAAATGAAAAAGAAGCGTGGATTGCATGTAAACACGTTGTAAATAAGTTTCTAGGCAACAAAAAAGACCCAGACTATCAAGCAATTGTTGCTAATGTGCAGGATGCTTTCAAGAAATTGGAATGTTGAATGTGCCTGAAGGTCCGCTTTTTATACAGTCATTTACATTTTTTTCGGACAATTTAGGCGATGGAAGTGAAGAACAAGGTGTGCGTTTTCTTCAAGATCTAAAAGTGATGAAAAAATGTTATTAGGGACGCTGGTGCACCAACATGATGGGAGATTACTGTTGGTCACTTTAACCGGAGAGGCAGCATACGGAACATTGGAGAAAGAGCTATATCAGGGGATTTAAAGAAGACACATAGAAAGTGTACGTCAATGAACACATAAAGCCTTTGTAGAATGTAATCTTAAGAATATAAAGCAATCTTCTTGTTTAAATAAAGTTCTGTTGGTATTTTAAAAGTCTGTTTACTTTTCATTTTATTGCTATAGCATATTTTCCCATATCTTAATACATCAAATTGTGACTAAACTGTGGGTGATGGAAACAAATAGAGTTCAAATGCGGATTCAGCACCCAAAAAACTATAAAAATCAGCTATCAAGATTTAAAAAGTTTTTGAAACCCTTTTGTTGGCCTGTGTAATTATTACCCTAAATATTATCACAAATAACAATTCTCCTAAATCACGCTCTCCGGTTATAAAAACAATTTTTAAAACCCATGAAATAGTTATACAGTTGAATAGGTTTTATATATATATATATATATATATATATATATATATATATATATACATACATATATATATATATATATATATATATATATATATATATATTAACAAGTAGAAGAAACCTAACTGGAAGTCTAAATACTTTTTTTTATTATTATATTATTCAAAAGGGTGGTTTATAAGAATCATACAAACATTCTTAAACATGCTTTGTAGTTTTTTCTTGAAAAATATTGTAATCTAGTCATAATTTTCATCAATATAGTTTGAGCTTTTTTCTCAACCAAAGGGAGCACAGGCGTTCGGGCGCTTGACATCATGACAGCTCGCTGGATGGGAAATACCTTTTGCGCACGAGTTTATCATCACTTCGTTTAAATTAGTTAATTACAACCTTTATATATACTGTTATTGTCACTATTTGTTTGAGCATAGGCGCTCGGGCGCTTGGCTCGAGGATAATGAGAGACGAGTTGCTCCCAGGGGACTGAAATGGGCCACCGCGGGCAGTCTGGCCCGAATTCTTGCCTTTGAGCAGCCATTGATAGGTAGGCGCAGGACAATGATGACTTACCCTCTCTACACAAAGGCCTACATGCGCCCTGCATCTCCTCGTCTATCACCCGTGCGAGAACACGAGCCAACAGGACTGGCAAATGGATTTCAGTGGGAGCCTCCCGGATATTATGAAACCGAGGCGCGCCAAACATTGGGGATCTCAAATCCCTAACAGCCTGTTAATACTGCTGTTGGTTATTCCGAAGTTTCGCTTTAATGTTGATCAGAGTTAATAGTAATTATTATACAAGATTGTGTGACGAGTAATTTGAATGAAAACCGCTCTTAGAATAAAACAAAGAAAAGTATGTAATGTTTCTAGAGATTTTGAGAAAGAAGAATGTTTTCTGAAAAGTTCTGTAGGAAAGTTGGCCAATCTGCTTAAAAATGAATATTTAAAAACAGGGTTTAGGTCGAGGATTTACGTATTTAGGATAAAACATAAACTCACCATTGCGTATTCATTTTTACATGCTATGTTCTTGTAAAGGAAAATTCAAAATATTTTTGTTTTCGTGTCCTATTAGCTTGATTGGGATTCACGTTGTTTAAACAGGCTTGTTTTACGCATTTGTTTAAAATATTATTTACGTATCTTTGTATTTATTTCATTTTAAACATTGCAATTTCCACACAGAAAACATTAGTTTTTAACAAGCATAAAATGCGTAATTCTTAAGCTGAACAGTTAATTTCATATTTTACAATTTGAAAAAAGCTAAAATCACAACAGCCATTCTTAGAAGATTCATGATTTTGTTGTTATCAAAGTGAGTCAACTTAACAAAAGCAGGATATTTTTAATGACGATATTTGGTGAGCATTGTACATGAACAGTTCTAAAATTGTCACAAATGCTCACCGTTACAATGATATTCGTTAATACAAACGTAGAAAGCCACTTCGCATCGTTTACGGAATACTTTCTCTAGAAAGCACTAGGCAAGCAGTACTCAACAACGACCACTACAAGAGGAAATACGAGTAAGAGTAAAACACATCAGTTATGACTGAAAACCAACAAAAACAAAACGAATATTATTAATCCTGCGCTTTGCATAGTCTGTGCCCGTTGCATAGTTCTGTATAAAAATAATAGCCAACATCTCAAGTTCATTTCCCCTTGCAAATAGTTTTAATTACACGGAAGCTAATATCCTCTAATACAATGTTGACAAAACATCCGTTCCTACGTGTATTCATAATTCAACTCAATATGAATTAGAGTGGAGGTTCCAGGGTTCAGGGAACCGTGTAGAAAGGACAATACCTCACCATCTCCATCTAGAACCTCACATACAGTTGTTAACTAATTTTAACGTTCACCATTCGAATAAAAACACATTCAATTCCAAAATGAATTACGGGGAGCGATAACTCAGTGCATAAACTGACTGCAGCGCCTCTGACCCGGAGGTCCTAGGTTCGAGTCGTGACGGCGGCAGGATTTTCGACACTAGCTTTTTAGTTAGGTCGAATTCAGTCGTTGTCTGGAGGAGAATTCTAGCGGCGGTTGCTCTAATCGGTAGTTTTCCGTGGTTTCTCCGAACAACACCAGGCGAATGCAGGAGGAGTACCCTAACAAACGGGCCACGGACAGCGCACGATCTTTCCTTCCTCTTTCTTGTTCTATCCTCACCCCTTACACACACACTTACACTAACATGCCCTACACTACCACATATTCTCAGAGCTTGTCCCGGCTGGGGCGGTGCCCCGCTGGTGGGAGAGTTTTGGTAGGGGGGGTAAACCCCACTAGCCAGCAGTAGGTCGGCGCCGGATCTCGCCATCCAGCGGGGGAAGATCACCATCTCCCGAGGAAAAGCATGCACTACACTAACGGGACTAATGACTTAAGCTGTTGACGCGCCCGGAACCACAAACCAAACCATCCAAAATGTATGACCAGCGCGAAATAAGATTCCGAATGAGCGTCCTCCAGCGGTCTCCGCCCACTCGCAGTGCGCGGCGCGGTAGCTGATCGGGCAGCGATCGCAGTGCGCTCGCAGCCGCGTCCCGCGCGGCGCCTGGCGGCAGCCGGCGGTAATAATGTGGTGAATACATCACAGCCGCATTAATTAATTTCAGGAATACCGATGCGTTATTTGGGAGTTGCCCGCTAGTTTATAAATGACTGGAGGATGCCCGGTGTGGGCGCGCACTTGTCGAGCGTTTTCACGGAACCGACCCCAAACCCCTATCCCCCTCACCACCACCTGCCCCTATTGCCACCTCTCCCGCGGATTCCCACTGACTCGCCCCCACCCCCACCCCCATCCCAGCCCCAGCCCCAGCTCACTCTCCCTCCCCTCGCCAATTCCACTCTTCCTCTCCCAGCCCCAGCGAACTCCGCTCCCGGAGCCCAACCCACCGAACGAGCGGAATACTTCGTTAATTAAAGCGGCGCCTGTGGTTATCATCAGAGGTTGATGCGGAACTTTTGATTTGGGCTGTGATAATTTGTGAGCACAAACAGGTAGATCAGATCAGGTATTATAGTATTATTCATGGGTTGAAATAACGGCTTGGATCTCTCTAGTTTGTACATGAATATTTCTGTTTCACTACACAAGTCCTTATCATTTATTACTTTATTGAATATTAAGTGTTATTTTATTGTTTGTAGTATAATCCTTGTAGAAACAAAACGAAATTGCTCGCTTAGTTAATAATTTATAGAGATTTTTTATTTTTTTGTAAATAGCTTTAACACGTTGACTTTCAAAACATTTTTAATAATTGTAAGACAATGTAAGGTAGAAATAAAATAGTTATTTTAAGATATCGCTCCCCACTCCATAACACCAGACTGGCTGGACGTGTGGTGGAAAATTGCAGTCTGCTGTCCGTGGCGCCACCACTGCACTTTCAGACATGGATCTGGTGGTCATCGTCACTAAGGCAGAAGCGGGACTCGACACTAAAGATCTGAGTTTGCAAGGCCACATGTTCGTGCTTCCCCACACCAGATGAGACTGTAGCGACGCTGCTGGCGTTGGAGTGGCAAGTGCCGAAATGATCTGTGTCACTCCCTACGGCGTGCAACCACCTGCTAATTGTACTGGCAGTTACAGAATACAGCAGAGCGAACTGCACAACCCACTGAAAGGCACATGTCGTTTACGTTTGATCTGTTCGCCCGTGGAGGATAATCCTATTCGTCCCTCCTCGCGGTACCTGACGGCCATCGAGACCATTCATGACGTGTATGCGTGCCTTTATTATTCCCACTGCCGGCAATACTGGGTGATAGTGTGAATGTGCAATAAGGTGATATGACTCTATGGCCTCTCGAATACAGACGATGCTACCAGCCGACGGAACGGTAGCTCAGTGCATCAACAGATGTCACTGCAGCGTCTCTGACCGGGAGGTCCTAGATTCGAGTGCTGGCGGCGGCAGAATTTTCGACACTAGCTTTTCAGTTAGGTCGAATTCAGTCGCTGTCTTGAGGAGAATTCTAGCGGTCGGCCGCTCTGATCGGTAGTTTTCCGTGGTTTCTCCGATGAACACCTGGCGAATGCCCGAGCAGTACCACAGTACCATACCAAATGGGCCACGGACCGTGCGCGATCAGTCCTTCCTCTTCCTTGTCCTATCCTCTCCCATTACACACACACACACACACACACACACACACACTGACATGAACTACACTATCACATATTCCTGGAGACCGGTCGGGAGCATAGAGCTTGTCCCGACTGGAGCGGTGCCCCGCTGGTGGGAGAGTCCTGGTTAGGAGGAAACCCCACTAGCCGACGGTAGGTCGGCGCCGGATCTCGCCATCCAGCGGGGGTAGTTCACCGCCATCTCCCGAGAAACAACATGTACTACACTAACGGGACTAATTACCAAAGCAGTTGACGCACCCGGAAACACGAATAAGTTAATCAATCAATCAACGATGTGGCTCTTATGAATGCGTCAAATTTCTTCTTGCAACCTGCTGCACAACGTGTCACCTAGGATTCGTGTACCTGCAGATGCTCTGAAGGCGATACTCAACGACGTAATGGCTGCCACGGCCGTCGCGGTTCATCTTCATTCGGCCGGTTGTATCACAGCCCCAGCCCCACTCCTCAAGGGGGTGATCGACAGGGGGAAAAAGCGCAAGGCTGATGGTGTGCAGTATACACATGTTCGCAGCAGATCGGTAGAGTTCCTCTGGGTGTAACATTTTTGCCGATGAACACGTACATACAAGGCGGCGTTATCAACTTTTCTATTTCCATTACTTTCTTAACGACCATCCTCAGGGCTGCGTATGAAAGCCAAATGTCTATTTATAAATCTATTAATTAAATAAAAATGTTTCTAAAAGTGAAACACTTCATAACCTCTAAAAGTGAAACACTTCAAACACCTCATACTGAAATGCTAACACCTCACCGTAATGCCGACACTGAATTGTTTTTGTTTTGATTTAAACTGGCGGATATATTATTGTATTAATTTCAGAATTGCTAGGCAAATTCTGTGAGAATGAAATATCAGATTAAATTCTGTTTTAGAAGACCACTTTTTATTTGCTTATGGGTCTATTTTAACGGTATATGGATGAAATATGCGGTATGTGGTAGAAAAATTGTAAATTTCATTCCATCTCAAACATGTTCTATATCATTGAAATAACAAAAATATTCCATAAATATTTTAAATTTGAAAAATTACTGAAAGGAAATAATAAGCAATGCTTTTGTCATTTTAATTTAAAAGAGAATAAAATATTGTTTTTTGCCGTGGTTAAGTAAGTAAAATTACAGAGCGAAGTGTTGTTAAGTATTTTATTATTGGAAGAAAAACGCGTCCGTATCACGGGATGTCTAACAATGTCTAATAATGCAACCTGAATAGTTGTAGATACTCGAATATACACGAATAATTGTAGATTTAGAATTCGTTTGTAGATTCTCTCATTTAGAATTCATTCGAGCTTACTTTCTAGTCATTGATTATTATGCACACAAATTCTGTGCTTTGACTTTCCGCGCTTCCTAATGCTGTCAAACGTTTTCTTCCTCCTACCAAATAGAGGAAGACTCGAATAAAATCGTGGGGTTAATCCAATTAAATTTTTATCTTATTGTGAGAGGCTATTGTCTCTGTTTTAGGGTGAAAAAGCGACATTCATCTTGTTCAAAATCGTATGCACTGAAATAAGACATCAAGAAAGCGAAGAGTTAGATTAAAAATAAAATCTTGTAAAGAGAAGTTGCAACCAAGCAGAGTATTATTTCCATGGAAATATTCCTGTCAATCTGATGTCACGTCAAATCCGAGGTAAGCAGAGGTACGTGTTGCACACCCCTGTGCTAGCTCCGCTATCGCATCTAGGGCAGACAGCAAGGGAGCTCGTCGCAGCCTCGTCGTCTCGCAGCTTCTACCACTCCAACACGTGCTATGCACGGCGTCCTCCTCATATTGCCGGGACGAGTGTTGCTTCATACTGGCGAGAAACTATTTTCAACTCGGGCCCTTTGCTCGAGCATCTCCTTTCAACGGCCAACGGCGACGCCCTCCAACTCCGCCGGCGGTACAGGATCCGCCGTTCCCCGCCCCCGCCCCGCTCCCCGCCCCTCCCCCCCCCCTTTGCCTGCCCGGCGCCCGCGCCCCGCCACACGAGCTGCCGAGTGGTTTATACAGCTTCGTTTCGGGAGATTGTGAACAGCGCCTCCTTGCTTATTATTTTACTTAAATGAAAGGCCCTTTGCTTCACCAAATTGTATCTTCCTGCTTTCTTAGAGTATATCTTCTCAATGTTACCCCTTTTGTGAATCAAGAGCAGGTCAAATACACCTATCTGCTTCTTTGAATTGAAATTATGTTGCTATTGTTAGTTTTTTTTTTTTCAAAGAAAGACATAGCTACCTGATCTTTTCTACACACATTTCAATAATGGTTCGTAAATCATACACAAACTCAAATATCGTTCCGAAATGGGGTTGTAGGAGCAGCCAACATAATACAAGGCAGTGATATTACTAAGTAATTGAGATTACTAAGTAATAACTAATTGAAATTACTAAATAATTGGTCTAGAGAAATATCTGTTACTGAAAAAATACAAGAAGGCTGTCGAACGTTCCAGAAGTTTTGAAATAAAATATCACACGTCTGATATTTTGGATTCAATTGTGATCAGACAAGAGGTCTCCTTCTTATAAGTTTCCGACGGGAAAACAATATTATTTTTTAGAATAAACATTACATATACTTTCAAGTTTTTATGTTTCAGAATCATCGGAATAAACAATTTTAGCAGGAATGCATGAATTTTAATTTTTTTTCTATTTGAAAACATCACAATATCAAAATAATTGTCCTAAAGATAAAATTGAATTAATTTAATTAAGTACTCATACACACACATAAAAAATTAAGGTTCTAAAAATTTAATAATTTAAATTTTGAATTTCACATTTTATCGTATTTCAAAATCTTTTTAATATCTGCATTGTAAATGACTATGTGGCATACTATTTATACTCTTTGGTTTTTTACTTACTACAATATTTCCTTGAGAAGCTACTTTGCACTTGCCAGTAAAAGGAAACTAAATATGGAGCACTATTCCGTGGAAAAATGCCCTTCTCTGATTTTATTCTTGCGGCATCTCCCACAAAAACTACATTGCTCTCAACTTCATTTAAAGATGACCTGAATTTTACGAAAGTAGATTATCTTCCCAGAAATTCCGTACTGCTGGTATCTGGTTTTACCTGATATTTTATAGTTATTTTCCGCGGTTCATTTGGGTTTTAATTTAAGCCAGGAAATTTACTGAAGGTCAGAGCGGGGCGAGAGAATTCTAAAGGGAGAGAAGACGAAGGCCGTGTCTCCTTTCGGTCTTTTCTAGTGCGAGTTCCCTTCTTATCGTAAGAAAATGTAACGCCAACCTCATTTTATCGGTAGTTTTCTTTTAGATCTCTAGAGAACACAAATTGTACTTTCGGAAGGTTTGACAAAAAAGTTACTATTCTTTCTATTGGTAAATCCAAAAAAGTACGTAGTTCATAATGAAATTAGTTAAACTTTTCATCCAAGTAATAATCTTTCTATAAGAAAAATGTTTTCACCAACGAAATCTTATTGGTTATATTTCTTTTCTGTTCTATTTTCTTCATATCACATTTGAATAATTACAATATCCTCAATCACAATGTCTTTCAAATGACCACCGATAGAGATGGCTCAGTGTATGAACTGATGTCACTGCAGCACCTCTGACCGGGAGGTCCTAGGTTCGAGTCTCGACGGCGCGCCGTGGCGGCAGGATTTTCGACACTAGCTTGACAGCGAGGTCGAATTCAGTCAATGCTCTGATCGGTAGTTTTCTGTGGTTTCTCCGATCAACACCAGGTGAATGTCGGAGCAGTACCCTAACAAACGGGCCACAGACCCCGCGCGATCTTTCCTGCCTCTTCCTTGTCCTACCCTCACCCCTTACACACACATCTACACTAACATGCACTACGTTACCACACATGCCGGGAGACCGCTCGGGAACTTGTCCCGGCTGGGGCGGTGCCCCGTTGGTGGGAGATACCTTGTTGGGGAAAACTTTTAGCCGACGGTAGGTCGGCGCCACATCTGGCCATCCACCGATAAAGACCACTGCCACCTCCCGAGCGGACACGCACTATACTTACGGAACTAATGACCATAGTAGTTGACGCGTTCGTAGTCACCAACAATCAATCAGTCAATCAAATTCGCAATTATTATACAACCCAAATCGCTCTTCCTTAATAAAAAAATGATTAATGAGCTTCAGAAGAGTGGATGAGGGGCCAGGGGTTCAGCACATTCAGAAAACCTGCCGTAAATTCCAATTGTCTGCCAAAAATCACACACGTACCGACTAAAAATTGAACTTAGATCCTAGCAATGGAGTGTGATCCACCTCATCACCACCAACGTACCGTCCAATCGGTTAGATTACGCCTACATTTTGTCATAAATTTTTTTTTACTATAATTTTTCTGCTTATTATAGATGTATAAAGACATTTTCTAATACGCAATGAAGTTTTGCGTTCTTTACATACAACTTCTTCGCCCATAATATACGTATTTTCTTTTTTACTTTCCTATTTTGAAAACATACTCCCCACGATCACTTTTTTTACATTGTTAAATAAACTGAAAAAAGAGAAAGACACAAGAAGTGGCAAAGTATTACGTCCGGTGTAAATTTTCTTTCAATGCAGTGTATTCACAATATTGAAAATACTTTTTTAAAAATTTCCTGAGATGTATGTTTCGTGAAGAGAAATAAATATAATAAATATACAAATATTTTGTTTAAAATCTTTATATCTTAAAAACTGGAAAATATCGAAAACTAACCAATTTCCTTTTGTCCGTTTCTCGTAACATCAACATAAATCTGAGTCTGAAGCATCAATCTGTCGAGCTGAAGATTTTTCTTTCCGCTTACTCAAGTTACTTTGAGAATAGAATACGCTTGAAGAAACAGCAAATCTCTAAATCATATCGCTCCACAGATCCAATCAATCAATTGCGGCTTGACAGCGGGGTGATTAATACTAGAAGCAAGCTACGGGCTGTTTCTGTCTTCAGCATTATTTTGACTTGAGTTATGAAGTATAGGCCTTTAATATTGGAACTGTTGAAAACTTCCGAGATTGATAAATTTTCTTCGGGCAGTGAACAACGTATTTTCAATTACTGGCAAAAGTTACAAACTGAAAATAGAGGTTATCAATTTGTCGACTGATCAGAACTGTCTTGAACAACCTTTTTGTAAAGGGGAGTCCCTACTACGAAGTTCCCCGGAAGTGTAACGCCCGTCCTGTTATCTTTGAACTCCGTCTAACTTCTGAAAATCTGCATCAAATCCGATAAAAATGGGAGAAATTGAATAATTGTAAAAATTGTTTGCCTTAATCTATATTCACATACTGAAAACTTCTCGATAAACATTTCATTCTAAATATCTTGTTTAAAAATTAGCGACGATATATTCAGTGTCAGAAATGATAATAAAATAAAACAGAACCAAAAAAACGAAAATAAAAAAGCTATTTGAATATTCTTTAGCTTCTAAAGTAGGTTCTATTTTTCTTATCATTAATATTCTAAACTGTTTTTCCCTAAAATTTCAATAATTAAAGAACACAAACAATTCCACTTAGGTGCTAAGCTAATATGTAATTCATCTTAAACAGCATATTCTTTAGGTAAGGTAAGTTGTTAATGATTTTGGTTTCTACACACATAGACATATTTCAATAGAGCAATGGTTCTTTAAACATTAAAGTTTTTTTAATTAATAATATCAAAGGAATATGTTAATAACATTTTACCGCTAATTTGAATATAAATCATTGAGTAAGTTAAAACTGCGTGTAATTCATCTGCTATATAAAATAAACAATAAAACTTGCAAGAGAGTAATAAAGATCTTATGGAACACGACACGCACGCTTTTCTAATTATAAGCCTCAACTTGTAAGCATCATATTTCCAGCGCTGGTCTCACACGATATGGAAATAATCACACAACGCAGGATTAACAATCTTTGATTACTGGCGCAATTATTTTTGTTTCGTATTTATTTTTTTAATATCCAGTTCATCAAACAATTGTAAAAATTACAAAACAGCAGAAAGCCAAGGCAGCAATTTACTGGAATTCGAACTAATTAAGGTCCGTCATAGAATGCTTTTTTTACTTCTGTAACTTGCGTTGTCGCAACTGCTAATTCAATCAATACTATAGGTAGCCTTTATAGAAAATCAAATATTCCATTCGAGAGAGCGTTGAATATATAAAATGCAGTGAGAGATGGGGAACCTTTCGAAATAACAAAACAGAATCAAAAAGAATGGAGACATTTACAATTTCACATTCTGGCATTTTGAAAAGTGATACACGACGTACGAAATATTAAACCCAAGCTTAATAAAGATAGCGCCAATAATGATAATTATTGTGACGCACCAGCTCGAGACCGGGCGTTCGAACAACACAAAATGATTTCGGGAAATACCGACAACGGCATAGATGACAAACGTGAAGGACTTCCCCAAACCTGACGATGACAAAGGACTTAAGGTTTCTCCTCAGTAGCCTAGAACAGAAATCCGGGATTCACCTGGCACGTGTTTAAACGGACAAATCACGACGACTTCTCTAGAGTCGGACCAATCAAACTTACAAGATTGAACACGTGACGATGAGGGGTGACGAGTGCAGGCGAAGCCCGGAGAGATGAATTGGACAGAAGCGGAGGAGAAGCGATATGAAACGGACATGTCCGGTGTGCCAGACGAACAAGGAGACTTAGGAAATGGGCAGGAGCGAATGGGTGTGATAGGAGACGGACGTGTCCGATGTGTCAGACGGACAGAGAGACTTATGAAGTGCGAGTGGAGACAGTCACATGTGACGGACAGAATCAGAGAGTAGGTGGGAGATCAGACTGGTTGATTGATTTTTTCGTGTTTCCGGGCGCGTCAATTGCTTCGGTCATTAGTCCCGTTAGTGTAGTGCGTGCTTTTTTCTCGGGAGATAGCGGTGATTTTCTCTCGCTGGATGGCGAGATCCGGTACCGACCGACCGTCGGCTAGTGGGTTTTCCCCCTAACCAGGACTCTCCCACCAGCAAGGCATCGCCCCAGGCGGGACAAGCTCTAAACTCCCGACCGGTCTCCCGGAATATGTGGTAGTGTAGTGCATGATAGTGTGAGTGTCTAAGGGGAGAGGATAGGACAAGGATGAGGAAGGACAGATCGCGCGCAGTCCGTGTCCCGTTTGGTAGGGTACTGCTCCGGCATTCGCCTGGTGTTGATCGGAGAAACCACAGAAAACTACCGATCAGAGCATCCGGCCACTAGAATTCTCCTCCCGACAGCGATTGAATTCGACCTAGCTGAAAAGCTAGTGTCGAAAATGCTGCCGCCGTCAGGACTCGAACCTAGGACCTCTCGGTCAGAAGCGCTGCAGTGGCATCAGTTAATGCACTGAGCTACCAGTCCCGGTGGGAGATCAGACGTGTGTGTCATCCAACACGCCGGGAATTGAACTGTGGCCGCGGAACCGATCCCAATTATATCGGTAGTTCGTGGCGCCACGGGGATTCAGAGGTAAGGAAGGCGTTACCCGGCACCGGTTGCAGCGCGGGATCCTACGCCGGTCCGCCTACGGCCGGCGACGCCTCGAGGAGGGACCAGCTGAGAAGGGGCGTCGACCTCACGTAATACTTTCCGAGCGACGTGTCACTTAGCATCAGCATCTCGACTACATTGTAACTTTGCAACGTCCGCGTGCATAGTGGACTTCTTCCATGTGCCAATAAATGTGCTTGTATACTGCATTGCATGTAGTCATTTCAAAACGAGGTAAGTCCCTTTGCATTTCTCTAGTCAAGCAATCCTGCAAATAAACCCGCCCCGATTTGAGCTCGTCACAAATCCCGGTCTGGAATGCGAACGCTGGCTGATGCTTTCCGGTCAGAGTATGACCGCGCGGGAGCCGCTCACAGGTAGGTCACCAAAAGCGTCGGCCATCAGGCCAGCGGTTCCCGTGACGCCGGACAGGTGTCAGTGGTCACATTATATAACCATATAAAAAGTTTAGAACTAGATTATATGAACATAAAAACATCCGCGAGCTGCCTGAGAGGCAACATTCTATAACGCAAAATCGCGTTGGCCTCTGGCATTGTATAAATTAAAAAACAGTAAAATTGTAGGTATTGAGCCCAGGCATTGAATCCAGGTTAAGATCAGAAATTCTTAATTACAAAATGAGAAAGTCGATGAACACCAGGATTGAGAACACAAGAATGGTCTATGTATTACCATGCTATATTTGAATGACAAGAATGACAATGCTCTATTTGAATGGAAATTATATTCAATAAGATATGAAAAAACTGGTCCCTTAAGTACGTCCCCCTTCCACTACAGGCTAGTGGCGAATGTTCCTGCTTGGCCGTTGACTTTCAGGTGGTCGCACCTCATTCGGGAACCGAATGCAGAAAGAAACTCCTAGTGAGTGGAGAGATGCCTGGCCATGCTCGAAAGCTCGAAAGCTCGAATGCTCGAATGCCCATGTTCGAATGCTGGAAGAATGGGATTTGTTAACATATAGTACTGCAAGTTAATATCTACATAGGAAAATCCTTTATACTGTAGTTATATTACCAAATGAGCTTTTATACATTGTATTAATAGAGTAAGTTTTCAATTGTTTATATCAACACATTTTTAGGCAAATTACATGTCATTTTTAAATATTAAATCTTAAAATTGCACTATAAACAACTTTTTCAATAATAATAATAATAATAATAATAATAATAATAATAATAATGTGCTTTATTTTGGATGTTTTGGTATCTATTTTTGTTCTTTAATTACTATTTTCAAAATAAGATCAGGATATAACTTTTAATAATGAAAGTTATAATGTGACAGGCAGAATTATAATTAATATAAACATTTTAGTTTTATGAACTATCTCGTCAACATTTGAAGGGATTCAGATTTTTATTTTAATGAAAAGGCTCATAGAAATGATTCGATGAAAAATTATTAACATCTGTTTTGGAGAGGGATTAATTGTTCGGAAGTAGAAGTTGGTCGAATACGTTTAATGAAATACAACAGTGTCTATGTATACACCATCATGCTAAGAAGTACATGCTCGAGGAAAAAAGACTTATTTCACGAGTTACTGAGTTCATAAATGTGTAACAGGTTAATTTGGCCAAACATTTTAATTTACTACTTATATGCGACGTATGTCCATGAGCAGTTCGTCGGAGTATTCAAAACACATTTAACTCCATTAAACTCCATTTAACCACTTGTGCTCGTGATTTTATACCGTTTCGAAAAGAAAACAAGGTTACCTGATTGCATGCAGTTCCTTTAAGATTTTCTGTCATTTCTCAAGCAGGATTGAAATTCTCATCATTACAACAAGAGATATCTTTCCCCACGTTTTTTGCTGTGTTGACTTATGTTTCCTTAAGATTTCTTAATGTTTGTATTGTGAGAATATTTTTTGTCAAGAAGGTTATCAACTCAACAAAACTTACAAGACACATTTTATTAACCTACTCACCATCTCTCGTTTTTATATTAAGATGAGCTGATTAGGTAATGCCACGTTATGAAAATAACAAATTAAATTTTACGACAAACTTGCTTCGGTTTTTCTTTTTGTGTGTGTGAATGTGTATACTGTATGTTATACTCATATAGTTTCACATTTCATTTTCATAAGTTGGCATCACTGATATAGCATTACATGCACAAACAGAAGCAGTTTGCACAGCACGTTTAAAAATGCCTATCTCAATTAAAATTGTTATAATTTATAGAATAGTGAACAACATAGGCAATAAGGACGTTTAGTATGTATAACTAAGAACATTACAGGTAAACAAATACAATAATTATTCTGTTCATAATCAATTGTTCAACTGCAACTATAGATCTAAGTGATAAATTTTATCTGTTCTCTAGCCCTGATGAAGGCCAAATATACGGCCGAACCGTCGGCAATGTAAAAATGTCGTTTTCTTTCTTGTGACCCAATCTCAATAACCAGCAGACAGATAATTACATCGGGTCAAGAACCATTGAATATTAGTACCTATAATGTTGATGAAGTAAAACGATCACTTCTCATCTCAAAAAATTGCCTAGTAATTGATTTTGAAAGGGCACATAGAAATATTTGATAATATGGTTACCACGAAAAGAAGGATTCCTTTACTTCCCGAGCGTAGACTTGGTGTGGCGAGGGCCAAGCCAGGTTGTCAGCGCCGACCGGAACGGACACGAGGGCAAGAAATGGAAACAGCGGGAGGCGAGGGCTAAATCACGAATATATTATGAATGAGCTGGTGATAGGCAGCGGAGGAAGATGCACGTTAAGAAGGCGCTGGGCTCCCGCCTTGGGCCGAAAGAGAAATGTTAAGGAAGGGACGGCGAGGGAAAGCGAGGGGGAAAATTTGAATGGTGAAACAGACAGCACAAATAATTAATGTGACTGGATCGGGAGAGCGTAGCTTGCGCGGAAAGTGCGAAGAGTTAAAGTGGAGCGTGGGTGGAGCAGCCCACGGGGCCCGGAGGCGGCGAGATCCATTCCTTACGCTTCGCTGGCGAGGCGGAAACCGCGGGAATTCATTTAATGCGCGAGGGCGAAGTGTGACCAGTAAACACAGAGTGCTCTTTAACATGCGACGGTTTATTACTTTGCGATGGAATGTCGGAATGAGAACTTGCATCGGACATGGATTCCATGAAAGAGTTTAGTTTTCATGTTTTAGAGTTTATATTTTTCCTTTCTAAATATTATATATATATATAATCACTAAAGGAGTTTATCAAGACCAAGTAAGGCACGGAAATTTTTATTTTCTAAATATTATTTTAATTATTTGGTGATTTAAAATAATTTAAACGATTAAATTATATTCATTTTAAACCCCAAAACGTATTTTTCCAATTTTAAATTTTCAAAAGTTTCAATTTACCAATCTATTACTGAATATGCAAGGAAAATTAGGAAATGTCAACTTTTTATGGAATCAATATAGCACACATTTATTTTTCCGAATGAATTTATTCCTATATTTTATATCTCCATTAATGTTAATATTTATGTCTCTATCGTTAATAGTATTAAAGTTAAATTATTTCCTCCCAGAGAGACTCAACCCTTCTAAAATACATATGTTCACGAATAATGTTACTGATTGAACTGGAAGCATGCAATGTAGATTTACAAAACCTAAACTGTGCTGCTTTTCCGCATAGGTGCGGAAAGGGGGTACGAAAGGCTTCATAATGCAAAAACACAATTCAAGCGTACGAGCGTATCAGAAAAACGATTCCATCTGTGCAAAAGTGGAATAATTCGACCGTCTTAAAACAATATTATCACTTCGCCATTCCCCTTTTTGTCGAACGGGTCCTCTATTCAAAACACACAATGGAGCTTTTAATTATTGTGTTAAGCCGCGGGAGGTATTCCAGACAATTCGCGTTAACGATGTTGCAGTGTTTAGAATTAAAACACGGCCGACGCTCTTGACGCTGTCCCTTAATTTGATTGGATTGTTTTGCTGTAACGCTCGCGATGATTGGTCGTGACAACTGCCCGACCGTCGCCATGACAACGCTGGCGCAAGTGCTTTGTTATCCCGGAAAGACAACAGCGTTCACAAGGCCAACATAAACAATCGAACATATGGGAATTAATGTTTATTTTGATTCGATTAATTAAACAAAACGCCAGCGGTCGCCGCGGCTGAGCCCTCGCCGCCGCCCGCCCCTCCCGCCACTGCGATAGCTTCCCGGCCACCACCGCCAGGGCGCGCCCCTTCGCTCCGCATGCCACCGCGCGCGTGTTGGCACCAATCATTCGCCCGGCGCCCACCCACGTGCGGGCGTCCGCCTTCACGTAGCAAGACTTGAACCAAGAGAACTCGCTCAAACAAATCCGTTTCTTCAGATTCCAATTGTTGTTTCTAAATTAATTACAAGAAATAATTTATTCAAATACGATTAAGATTTAAAGCTTTTTGCAAAACCCGATTAGTAACAATGGGTTAAAAAACAATTTTACATAAGAAATATATATAAAGTTTTCCCCTTTCGTATGAAGATATTTCTATTATAAATCATTATTTTTAGCACACCTACTCTTCATGCTTATTGATA
>CAXIVR010000002.1:61915199-61925556 GCA_964035755.1 Teleogryllus oceanicus | reverse complement strand
AACTTTTTTCTCTCAAATTCAAAGTCTGTGTTCTTTGAATTCAAAGATAATAATTACAACACAAATAGTTACAATAACAGTATTTATAAAGTTATAATTAAATAATAATTATTTATAAAGTTATAATTAAATAATAATTTAAACAAAGCCTAGATGCACACGTGTGAAAAGGTGTGCGAAATTTTGTGTCCAGCGATCGCGATCGCAAACACGTGCGAAATTTTCCGTCCAGCGATCTCTCATGACGCCCCTGCGAGATGCGAGCATCGAGCCGCTGCCACTGAGCGTCTCCTGGCGTCGAGGAGCGTGGCGCCAGAGGCGACGGCGCGGCGCTCCGCCCGCGCGCGGAAAATGCCAGGGCTGCCAATAGATTCCCCGGCGCGGCGCGGCGCGGGCAGCGCGGCTTTCCATCTCAAAGCGATTTTTTCCGGGCGGCCGCGCGGCTGAGGGTTGATTCACCTTGCATCGCCGATGAGCGCCGCGTCGCGGCGGGAGCCTTAACTATTGTTCGTGGGAGCGCGCGGGCTCTTGCGCCTCGTGAAATGATTTGGGGCGTGTCGACGGGACGCGGGCGGACATTAACATATTGAAGGGTTCTACGAAGCATCCGGTGGGAGCGGGGGTTGGAGGGGGAGGGGGAGGGGGCCCGAGCGGGTCGCGAAGAAGGGGGGTCGACTCTCTGGGGAGCGTCTCCTGGGGCGCGCCACGGTCGAGGAGGACCATGAAAGAAGAAGAGGTTAACTGCTGAGGTGCGCGCGAAGAAACCGGAAATTGGGGAGAGACGAAACACGCTAGAAACACTTTTCTCGCACATCGTTTACAAAAGAGCGTTTTAAACGATGAAGAATATTTGATTCAGTTTGTTCTTCATCTACTATGTTTGTTCCAAATAGATGAGATAAATTTGCTTTATGCATTGTCCATTATATTACCATTTTTTCATGTCTCTTTTGGAATATAGGGATTTGAAATAATGAATCTATTAGTATTTTTAGGCTAAAGACGATAAATTTAATATTAATGCGGAGACAAGAATGTAAAGAAATTTATTGTATGAGATAGAAAATATTAAATAAATATAAAATATTATGAAACAAATAAATTGCCCATTCGTAACTACTACTTTGTTTGTTAAATTAATGTCAAGAGTAAAATTATTTACTTTAAGATTAATATTATGAGAAACGTTTTCTTTATGCTTTGGAACAGAAAGTGAGCTTCCACATTACAATGCCCCAAACTACTGCACATGTAAACTAGTAAATACTGTAAAATGTATAATAATATGCAAGGTAAATGTCTTAGAATAAATTACATCAAATAAATACTGCTTAAAGGAATATACGTTTTGGTGCATTGAGTTACAAGACCGGTCACACGTCCTGAAAAAGTTGAGTGAAACCACAAAAAGAAGTGTTTACTGATAATGTCTTTCAGTCTGTGAGATAATATAAAATAAATATTAGTAAACTCGGGTGAAGAAATAATTGCACAATAATGAAACAGAATATATGTGGAAAGAACAAGTGAGAGGAATAATATACGTGTAAATACATATAGCTGGGTGTATATTAGGAAGAAATTGGTGGGTGGAAAACTCTTATTAAGGAATTGATAAATATAATAGCATTCACACATATAAATAGAATATATGTGAATGTTAATGAAAGTTGCAAACCAAACATAGGAAGATTAGATATATGAATTAACATGTTTATTATTTTACATGATATATTAGATTGAGTTATGTTAAATGTAAAGAAATATATGTGAGACTTTATGGAGCAAATTATTCTAGGAACCGTTAGTAAGGATCCAGTTGTCAATAAAGTGCGTACGTACTGTTTAATATTGCAATCAAATTCCCAAACCAAAGGTGGTGTAAAGGCCCTGCACACAGCCCGTAGAGTGAGCTAGCTGTGTGCGGGCCGCTGCTGCTTAGTGTCTTGCGAAACACGTCGCCGTTGACGTCACAGCTTCGTTTACTTTTCATGAGCGATGCTATCAGAAGACATTCGGCCTGGCCGCCTGGCCGCCTGGTCGCCGCAGCAAGGCGGCGACGAGAGACGGAACAGCGAGTTCACGCGGAGAGAGTCGATGAAGTCAAGAGGTCAATTTCGGAGAAAAAATGTAGCTGGAAGGAAAATGGAAGACGAAAATTTCGAGGAAAATGTTGAAAAGACGGTAGAAGGGAAAGTAGCAACACACAAATATTGTAATAATGGAATATATTGGTACAACTTTATAACTACCAATCGTTAACCGTTTCAAAATATTAACGAAACAGAAAACAAACGTCACTTCAATAAGAATGAAATAATTTTGCAATGTCTGAACAAACAATGCTTAGCTTTGAAAAGATCATAAACCTACATCTCCTTCCATAATAGTAAAATGTGAAAAGAAAACTAATAAATGATGTTTTATTTTAGGTAAACGTGGATAGTAAATGGACGCAGGAGGCCGAAAAGGATAAATGCATCCTTAACAACCAATATCGAAAATACGATAAAATATTGTTGCCAAGAGAATGTGATTGCAAACTGATTTTGCATTTAAACAGCAATAATTAATTATTATTTTGTGATTACGTCTTAAATTAAATTTTATTTTAAAAAATTTTTTTAAAAAAAAATTATAATTCTATTATCATAAACAGACATGGAAAATAATGATTTACAATTTAATGCGGGTATTAGAAAAATATACAACAGTTTATTACATACTGCATAATAATTTATTACGTAATAGATCAGTACAGAGTTTAGCTGAATGTTAAACAATTATAAATGATTTATTAGCTCAAAGGTGTAAGAATGAAGGAATGTTTTCAGAGGGAATGGATGGAAATGATAATGTATTATACTCTTTCGCGAAGGCAATAAAAATAATGTAGTTGGCTTTACATCGTGATATGCTGATTGTGAATATTTCGATCGAATGCAATTTTCCCTTATCTCCTGTATTCACAGATTTCCCAATTTTGTTCAAGAGAGCTTGGCATGTTCCGATATTAAAAAAATCATTCAACAATAAAACACATTTATCAAACGTGGTAATACTGCCATTGTTCCGCGATCTTCTACACATTCTCTCCCAAAGCGAGGGAAGATCGAGGAAAATGGTTCCCTGTAATTCCGTCTGTGACCTACTGAGAGTCCATTATTCCGGTGATTTTCGGCACATCGCCCTCGTCCCCACCCATCGTCTCTCGTCCCCATCCATCGCCGCTCTCCACCACTCGACGTTTTCCTCATATGCGACTCCCCCCTCCATTTTCTCCCTTTCACGCTCCAAAGTAATAAAGGTTATTGATTGCCGTGCGGTTAAGGAATTTCAAAGTCCAATAAAGGAAACAGAAAGGGATGTGAAAGAAAGCGCGTGCGGAAGCGAAGACGCGAAAAGTGGAGCGGCGGGCGAGTTCGAGAAGGCGAGAGGCCACACCGCCCCCGCCCGCTCCTCGCCTCTTCTATCGCCCCCACTGCCACTCCCGTCGCTTCACCCTCGCCATCGTCAGTGCTAATGGTATCGCCATCGTCCCCGCGACCTTTGTATCTGCCTCCACTTTCCTGAACGCACCTGTTCGTGCACCACATCTGCCCACATTTTGCCTTTACTGCTATTTCCCGTGCCTGTTGTTGTCATTACGGGGCCAACTTTGTATCTTCAATCTCCAATGAAATATTTTCCCTCGGGTTTCGTCTTCCACATCGTCTGGGGGGGGCGTCATTATGCACAGGTACTCCCCATCCCAGCCCATCTCTAAATGTTCATATTCACCTCTTTCGTTATCTAAATCATCTCGCCTTCCTTCTTCTCTTCGTTCTCTGTGTCATCACTGTTATCATCTTCCTTGTTCTTGCCTTATTTTTATTCAACATAGCTTCCCATCCACAGCTTCTCCTTCTTTATCACCACATTGTCTCGATATGCACCTTGGCCGCTACTCTTGTTCCAGACCTCACTGTGATTCCCTCTCTCCCGCGCTGCTTCTCGATCGCCAGCCGCTACTACACTTCCTTGCAGCCTCCACTTCGCCTCGAGCCACGATTCCTGGAATTTCTAGAAGAATCTTACACGCTCACATTTCTACCCATTTGACGATGTGAGGGAAGACCGAGAATTCACATCTGAGAAAAGCTGGCGTTCCAGCACGTTTGATATTTCGATGTCACTTCCATAAACAATATACGCTCGCTGCGTTTCTAAGGAACGGACTGAACGCTACTAGAATAATAATACGCTTGAATGGTTATGGAGGCCACAATCTATACGGTCAAACAAGAAAATGGGAACTTCAGTGTCCATTCTAGTGAAGATTCACATTAATCAAAACGAGGCGACAGACGTAATTTGAAATTGAATGTTGAATGTACATTGTACTCGTGCTACATAGTATTCTGTTATCGCTTGTACGAGCTATTCAGTTGTTCGTTAATTGTTGATCATGGAATCATATCACTAAACTTTTCAAAAATCTAATAACATAATTCAAGAATGTGTGCTTATATCGACAGACACACAAAAAAATATTTTCTTTATTTCATTTTTTCTTCAGAACACCGTGTATTTAATGATACCCGTTTTGCTTACTTGCAGATTTCCCAACATTTATCATTTCAATTTTCTTGTTATATACAATGTATGTATCATTACCTTCAATACATCTCTTCCTCCATCGAGCATTGCTACTGCACTACAGTGTGTACTTTTCAATGCATTTTCTTTTGGGAATATGTTTTTTGGTTTGACATTTGCCTTCTTTTTCTTTTTTTTAAATTTTATTTTTACATTAATTCATCCCACAATATTCCTCTATAGTACATTCACATCGTATACTTATAATTCTATCCTGTTCAGTAGACGATATTATATCGCTCAATTCTCATTCGTCCACGTTTTGCAACATTCTGCCACCCTCGCTGACGCTCTTTCAGTTTGCTCGCCGCTGTGAGGTGCCTCCCCCTGCCCTGCCCCTCCTCCTTCGAGCCTGCGGAAGGCGTGCGCCCGTTCGCCGCTAAGCTCGCAGGCGACCGCGGAGCGAATAAAATATACCGAGCGGAATTTGTGAAATTCTGAGCAGTTTCTTTGGCGGGTGGCTTTCCCGGCGCCGGCAGGGCGGTGGCGCCGTCGCGATCTTTTCAGTTGGAAATGTGAACTCGCGCCCTCCTGGGCCGCTCTCCGCCAGCGCGCTCTGGCCTTTGCCGTCGCCAGCGCCCCGCGCGCCCCTTGCGGCGACGCTGTCGTTTTCCTCTTCGCTGTCTCGACGTTTCCCCTCACTGATTTGGCTCCCTTTGGTTCCCGGCTTATGTCATTCAGAAAGAATGAAACATCTGCTATTTCATTAGCCGCGTCTGTCACTACCATTGCAGTTATAGACATTTAAATGACGTTGGAAAAAATACGTTTTTGTCCATTGCAATGTATTATTATTTTTCTTTATCTTTTACCCAAACAGTTTCTTTCCATTTTTTCGCCTTTTTTGTTCTCTCTAATTGTACACTTTTCACGATCGTCTCGTTGAAGAGTAATTGAAGTGTACAAACAGAGAGAACGGAAAAGACGAAATATTTTAAGACGATTGTCTCGTGTTAAATTATTTCGTTCCAATCGTAAAATACAATTATCACTCTCCTAGAGTTAAATAGTGAGAACGGAATCTCGAGGTGGAGAGATGCAATGCAACGGAATAAACGAGGAGACGAAGGCGTAGTGTGGCGATGGTGAAATCACATAACCGTTCCCTAGTTGCAGAAAGGAAATGCCAAAATGACGGTGACACTTGAGAGATGACAGCAAAAACATCACCACTATAGAGGTGAAAGGACGGGGCTGACGTTCCAAGTCCACCCCGCACAAGCGCTCAGTTCCTGCCACCTATCCTCCCCGCCCGCTCGCACAGAGCTCCTGCGTCACAGGCATGCACAACACCACTATAGGTGAAAGGTTACGGGACTGACGTTCCAAGTCCACACCACTCACATCGCTCAGTTTCCCTGCCACCTACCCTCCCGCCCGCTCGCACAGCGCTCCTGCGTCACATGCAAGCACATCACCACTATAGGGGGAAAAAGGGTTTCGGGGCTGACGTTCCAAGTCCACACCACTCACATCGCTCATTTCGCGCCCTACCCCCCGCCCCGCCCGCTCGCACAGCGCTTCTGCGTCACAGGCAAGCACATCACCACATAGGGTGAAAGGAAAAGGCGACGTTCCGTCCCCCCCACCCATCGCTCATTCCCGGACCTACCTCCGCCCCCCCCCTGCCCCCCCCCCCCCCCCCCCCCCCCCCCCCCCCCCCCCCCCCCCCCCCCCCCCCCCCCCCCCCCCCCCCCCCCCCCCCCCCCCCCCCCCCCCCCCCCCCCCCCCCCCCCCCCCCCCCCCCCCCCCCCCCCCCCCCCCCCCCCCCCCCCCCCCCCCCCCCCCCCCCCCCCCCCCCCCCCCCCCCCCTCCCCCCCCCCCCCCCCCCCCCCCCCCCCCCCCCCCCCCCCCCCCCCCCCCCCCCCCCCCCCCCCCCCCCCCCCCCCCCCCCCCCCCCCCCCCCCCCCCCCCCCCCCCCCCCCCCCCCCCCCCCCCCCCCCCCCCCCCCCCCCCCCCCCCCCCCCCCCCCCCCCCCCCCCCCCCCCCCCCTTTTTTTTTTTTTTTTTTTTTTTTTTTTTTTTTTTTTTTTTTTTTTTTTTTTTTTTTTTTTTTTTTTTTTTTTTTTTTTTTTTTTTTTTTTTTTTTTTTTTTTTTTTTTTTTTTTTTTTTTTTTTTTTTTTTTTTTTTTTTTTTTTTTTTTTTTTTTTTTTTTTTTTTTTTTTTTTTTTTTTTTTTTTTTTTGGGTTTGGTACAGGAAACATCCCCACTATGGGGGAAAAGGTTAAGGTGAGTTCCAAGTCCACACCCCCAAATCGCTCTTCCCCGCACCTACCCCCCGCCCCGCCCGCCGCAAAGCGCTTCTGCGTCACAGGCAAGCACATCACCATGGGGGTGAAAGTTACAGGACTGAGTTCCAAGTCCACACCACTCACATCGCTCATTTCCCTGCCCCCTACCCTCCCGCCCGCTCGCACAGCGCTCCTGCGTCACAGGCGCACACACCACATAGGTAAAAGGGTTCGGGCGAGCCCCAAGTCCACACCACTACATCGCCCCCTGCCCCCCTCCCCCCCCCCCGCTGACAGCGCCCCGTCCAGGAAGCATCACCACTATGGGGTGGGTTCAGGCTGATTTCCAAGTCCACACCACCCACGCTCACCCCCCCTCTTTCCGCCCCGCCGCTCGCACAGCGTTTTTGGTCACGGGGCACATCACCACAAGGGGGAAAGGGTTGGGCTTGCCCAACCCCACTCACATCGCTCATTCCCCTGCGCCTCCCCCCCGCCCCCGCCCCGCACAGCCCGCCCAGGCGCACACACCCCCATGGGGTGAAAGGTTCAGGCTGACGTTCCAAGTCCACACCACTCAACGCCCCCCCCCCTCTCCGCCCGCTCGCCAGCGCCCGCGAAAGGGCGCCATCACCCCCAGGTGAAAGGGTTTAAAAGGCTGACGCCCCGTCCACACCACCACACGCTCATTCCCCGCCCACCCTCCCCGCCGCCCACAGCGTTTCTGCGTCACAGGCAAGCACACCCCCACATAGGTGAAAGGTTAAGGCTGACTTTCCAAGTCCACACCATACATCGCTCGCCCCGGACCAGTCCCGCCCCCCCGCTCGCAGCGCTTTTGGGTACAGGGCAAATCACCACATGGGGGGAAAGGTTTACAGGCTGATTTCCAAGTCCACACCCCCATGCCATTTCCCTGCCCTACCTCCCCCGCCCGCTCGCACAGCGCTTCGCACAGGAAGCCATCACCACAAGGGGTGAAAGGTTCAGGCTGACGTTCCAAGTCCACACCATAAAATCGCTCTTTTCCTGCCCTCCCCTCCCGGTCGCACAGCCCCCGCGTCACAGGCGCACATCACCACTATAGGTAAAGGTTACGGCGACGTTCCAAGTCCACCCCACATCGCCCATTTTCCCGCCACCCCCCTTTTCCCCCGGCGTTCGACAGCGCCCGCGTCAGGGGGCGCCACCCCCCCGGGGGTGAAAGGTTACGGCTGACTTTCCCGTCCACACCACTCAACGCCTTTCCCTGCGACCCCCCCTGCCCCGCCCGCTCGCAGCGCTTCTGCGTCACAGGCAAGACATCCCACAAAGGGGGAAAGGTTCAGGACTGAGCCCAAGTCCACCCCACTCATCGCCTTTTCCCTGCCCCTACCCTCCCCCCGCTCGCAAAGCGCCCTGCGTCACAGGGCCCATCACCAATAGGGAAAGGTTCAAGGCAACTTTCCAAGTCCACACCACCACATCGCCCTTCCCCTGCGACCCCCGCCCGCCCCCCGCCCGCTCGCACAGCGCTTCTCCCTAAAGGCGCACATCACCCCTAGTAAAAGGGTTTACAGGACGAGCCGTCCACACCACCACATCGCCTCCCCGGACCACCTCCCCCCCGCCGTACAGCGCTTCTGCGTCACAGGTCCCATCCCCAATATAAAAGGCGGACAGCCAAAGCCCAAAACTCCCCCATTTCCCGCCCCCCCCTCCGCCCGCTCGCCAGCGCCCGCGCACAGGCAAGCCATCACCACTATAGGTGAAAGGTTAGGCGACGTTGTCCACCCCCAAACATCGCCCAGTTCCTCCCACCTTCCCGCCCGCCCGTTCGCACGCGCCCGTCACAGGCAACATCACCCCCAAAAGGGGTGAAAGGTTACAGGACTGACGTTCCAAGTCCACACCACCACATCGCTCATTTCCCTGCGACCTACTCCCCGCCCCCGCCCGCTCGCACAGCGCTTCTGCGTCACAGGCAAGACATCACCACTATAGGGGTGAAAGGTTACAGGACTGACGTTCCAAGTCCACACCACTCACATCGCTCATTTCCCTGCGACCTACTCTCCCGCCCCCGCCCGCTCGCACAGCGCTTCTGCGTCACAGGCAAGCACATCACCACTATGGGGGTGAAAGGGAAGGCTGAGTTCCAAGTCCACCCCAAAAAAAAAAAAAAAAAAAAAAAAAAAAAAAAAAAAAAAAAAAAAAAAAAAAAAAAAAAAAAAAAAAAAAAAAAAAAAAAAAAAAAAAAAAAAAAAAAAAAAAAAAAAAAAAAAAAAAAAAAAAAAAAAAAAAAAAAAAAAAAAAAAAAAAAAACAAAAAAAAAAAAAAAAAAAAAAAAAAAAAAAAAAAAAAAAAAAAAAAAAAAAAAAAAAAAAAAAAAAAAAAAAAAAAAAAAAAAAAAAAAAAAAAAAAAAAAAAAAAAAAAAAAAAAAAAAAAAAAAAAAAAAAAAAAAAAAAAAAAAAAAAAAAAAAAAAAAAAAAAAAAAACCCCCCCCCCCCCCCCCCCCCCCCCCCCCCCCCCCCCCCCCCCCCCCCCCCCCCCCCCCCCCCCCCCCCCCCCCCCCCCCCCCCCACCCCCCCCCCCCCCCCCCCCCCCCCCCCCCCCCCCCCCCCCCCCCCCCCCCCCCCCCCCCCCCCCCCCCCCCCCCCCCCCCCCCCCCCCCCCCCCCCCCCCCCCCCCCCCCCCCCCCCCCCCCCCCCCCCCCCCCCCCCCCCCCCCCCCCCCCCCCCCCCCCCCCCCCCCCCCCCCCCCCCCCCCCCCCCCCCCCCCCCCCCCCCCCCCCCCCCCCCCCCCCCCCCCCCCCCCCCCCCCCCCCCCCCCCCCCCCCCCCCCCCCCCCCCCCCCCCCCCCCCCCCCCCCCCCCCCCCCCCCCCCCCCCCCCCCCCCCCCCCCCCCCCCCCCCCCCCCCCCCCCCCCCCCCCCCCCCCCCCCCCCCCCCCCCCCCCCCCCCCCCCCCCCCCCCCCCCCCCCCCCCCCCCCCCCCCCCCCCCCCCCGCCCCAACCCTTTCTCTCCCAAGCCTCCCCCATGGGGGTAAAGGTTACGGTAGCCAAACCCCCACTACATTTTTCCCCCCCCGGGGCCCTCCCTCCCCCCTTTCCCCGGCCCCCCGGTCCAGGCCCCCCAAACTATGGGAAAAGGGGCCCCGGGAGTTAAAGAAAACCCCCACGCCGTCCCACCTCCCTCCCCCCGCGTTTTTCCCCCCCCCGCTACCAAACCCCCAAGGGAAAAAAGGCAAAAAACCCAAGCCCAACCCCACCCCGCCACCCCCCTACTCCCCCCCCGCCTCCCGTCGCCCGGGGGCGCACAGGCCCCTCACCAAAAAAAAGGGGAAATTCAGGCATTCCCCCCCCAAAACCCCTCTTTTCCCCCTGCCCCCTACCCTCCCCCCCGTCGCCGCCCCTGCGTCACAGGCAAGCACATCCCACTTTGGAAAAAGGTTTCAAGGCGAGTTCCAAGTCCACACCACCCCCCCCCCGGCCACCCCCCCCCGCCCCC
>CAXIVR010000002.1:61905068-61915099 GCA_964035755.1 Teleogryllus oceanicus | reverse complement strand
AGATGTCTAATTTTCAGCATTTGGGCTGTGACATCTCATGAAGACCAAAATATTCGAAAAGTAATAAATATCAACAAATATGTGGCACAATTAGAACAACTCTAAAAACCGAACACGAATAGAAACACAATTAAAATTTTACAAGGTCATGGCGGTCCCCACTTAACTATATGGAGCGGAATCCTGGTCTCTCAGGAACAACAATCTTAAACAGCTAGAAGCCTCAGAAATGAAATTTCTTAGTTCGGTAAATCCTACACCAGAGGAAGACAAAATTCGAAATGAAGCAATCAAGAATGAACATCATCGCAAAAGAAGTGTGGCAAGACTGAGGAAGAGATAAGACAGGAACAGGCCTCAGGCCTAATCCTGGCCAAACAGAATATTATTATTATTATTTACATTGTTTTTCTCGGTATTCACTGGATTTTTATTTGACTTTGTGTCGGGTTAATAGCCAAGACACAGGTCAATTCGTGTTTCGTCGCAATTTAGGAATTTTCGAACAATCCTGCATGTATTTAAGATGATCGATTTCTGCATAATTTTATAGGTATATTTTGGTTCTTGAATAAGTTCAAGCTTTTATGGATGTTATTTGGTATAACTCCTGTGCAGAAATGACCAGAGGAACAATATGAACTTTTTGGGGATGCCATAGTGCCTTGACTTCAGCTGCTAGTTCTGTATAGTTTTTTTTTCTGCATGTGCTGTTTGAAGATTAGCTGTTTGTGGAACAGTTATGTCAATCAGAAGCCAATCTTTGCCGTTTGTCTACAAAAGTTATGTCTGATGTTATGATGAATAGTTTTATCTGTAATAATTTCTCTGTCATAGTACAACTTAAGTTTGAATTTTCAAGTTCAATATCAGGAACATATTTGTAATATGGGCAGGTCATTTCTTGTAGGTTGGATTTCGCTGCCAGTTTCTGGTGAATAATATTTGCAACGTGATTGTGCCTATAGGTGTAATCTGTATGGGCGATTAATTTGCATCCTGATGTGCTGTGCTGTATGCTCTCAACTGTTGTATGGCATTTTCTACAGTTGTCATCTATTGTTTGTTTGAGGATATGCTTCCTGTAACTTTTAGTGTTGATCACTTGATCCTGTATGGCGACCATGAACCCTTCTGTTTCGCCAAACAGATTACCGTATTTTAGCCAAGTGTTTGAGGCTTTTGAGTCTACATGAGGTTGCTTGAGATCATTTGCATGGCGTCCATGGAGTTCCTTTCTTGACCACATGTCTATTTTGCAGTTATTGTCTGTAACCCGCGGCGAAATGTCCAGCTGTTTGTTGTTAAGGTTAAGAGGGATTAATTTAGTATCTGCTTGAACTATTGCAGCGTGTAGTTCTGAGGTTGCCTGTTTCTCATAATAAAAGTTCCTCAATGAATGGATTTGTTTGTAGCACAAGTTCTTTAGATCTATTAGGCCTCTTCCTCCTCATTTCGTGGGAGTCACTCGTTCTATTGCGCTATTTGGATGGTGATGTCTGAATTTTGTCAAATTGTGCGGGTAAGTCTCTGGATGTCTTCGAGGTCTGTGTCGCTCCACGGTATAATTCCAAATGAGTACGTATATACTGGTACTGCAAATGTGTTGATTGCTTTTATCATGTTATTACCTGTTAATTTGGTTTTCAGGAGTGCAGTGATTCTTGATTTGTACAGTTTTGTTAGAGATTGTTTGATTGCCTTGTCGTCTGTGATTGCTGCTTGATCGAATCCTAAATATATATTTCTTCATCGCCCATTGCCTGAATTGTCGCTTGATTACTGAGTGTGCTGTCAATCTTCTGTAACTTTCCAGTTTTGTCTACGTGAAGCGTCTTACATTTTTCAGTACCAAAACTCATAAGAATATCTTCAGAAAAGTTCGTGTTATTTCAGGAGATATTGAAGGTCTGTCCTGTTGAACTGTAAAGTTTAATGTCATCCATATACATCAGATGTGATATGATGTGGATAGTCTTCTTATTTTTACGAATTTGGAAGCCATAGTGAGTACTGTTAAGTTGTGTTGATAGGGATTTAGAGCCAGACAGAACAACAATGGGCTTAAAGAAGTCTCCTTGGAAGATTCCCGCTTAATTCTGATCTCTTTTGTTGAGATTGTTAACTCTTTCTGCCTTAAGGACAATGTTGTTCTCCAATGAGTCATGATATGTTCCAGAAGTTGATGATGGTTTCTTAATTTTGTATATGCGGAGAACTTCAATAAGCAAACTGTGAGAAACGCTATCAAATGCTTTCTTGTAGTCAAGTATGCCAGGTGCAAGTTTCTATGGTTTTATGTGCTTGTTGAGAATGACCATATCTGTTCAAGTTGTTCTTTACATCCTTTATGTAATCGACTGCAACCTTTCTGTTGTTCTGTCATTATTTCTCTGTCAATATAATCTTGGGATTTTACTTGAATGCATGAAGTCAAAATTTTGTACATTGTGAGAAGGAAAGAGATTGGGCGGTATTGAGATGGGTTCTGTGTGTCTCTACTTTTGGTTTCATGTATGTAATGCCTTTGGTTAAAAATAAAGGCATGTCTTCTGGGCTATTAATGACTTGTGTGAAGCACTGAGCCAACTTATGGTGAAGCGTTGTAAACTGCTTGTACCAGAAATTGTGAATGTGTTCTGGGCCAGGAGCTTTCCAGTTGTGGGTTTTGCAATTGCAGTGCTGACGTCTTTACTGTGATCTCTGGATATAACATTGGATCTATATTTTGAACATTATTAATTTCGTCCTTAATCCAGTGTGCCTTACTATTCTGACCAAATGTTTGACCAGTACTGTTCTAAATTTTGTTGATCTGGTGCACCATTGTTCTCTTGTTGGAAATTGCAATTTTGTCTGAGTTGTTGATAGAACACTTTTCATTCTGATGAAATACTGAATTTTGTTGTTTACGTTTTGTTGCTTCTTTGTATCGTCTAAGTCTTTGTGATTTAGCTGCAAGTTTCTGTTTCAATTCATCTAAATGTTCAGCTATTAAATTTGGATCAATGGTGTTATGTTCCTGGTTCTTGTGTTTTCTTGATTCATGTTTTCTGATCTTTGCAAGTGTTTTCTTCATTTTTTGGCTAATTTCTTGTTGTTGGGTTGGTTCAAATATTGCGTTACTCTACCTATTTACTATCTGAGATACTGAATTTGATTTTCAAGTCTTTGCTGCCATGATGGTTTCGTATTTTTTTTGATTGACTTCCTTTTCACTTTCTGACTGATTCTTTAATTTAAAACCAGATTTTACAGCTACGTAGCAGCTGCACAGTAAACTATAGTATGTATATCTGATAATGTATATTCTTCTTTGATCTGAAGGCAAAACATGCTCATTTATATATTGAATAATTTGAACGAGCCTGTTGTTTCTATTGCTGTTGAGTTTAGGAATTCTGGGCGAAGTGTTGGATCTAATCCTGAATACTTGAGAAAAAATTCCTGGTATATGTCAATTACGTCTGATATGTTGTCTTCCTTGGCACCTGGTGTTGATGGATTCTGATTTGCTTCATCTATCTGGGTTGAATTTGGAACTTCGGTGAATCTGTGACAGTTTGTGTCAAGGGCATCCATTAATGGAGGAAGAGATTTCTGCTGCTACTTCCTGTTTAATTTGTTCCAACCTTACTTTGGGATTAGATTGTTTTTAAGTATAGCTCTTTCTGATTTACAAGCCTCTGATCTGTGACGCCAATATGAGGAAACCTTTCTCGAATTTAGCATGCAGAGATTATCTGTATCCAATCAATTCTGTTTCTAAACGTGGCTCTGTAGTAGACGCGCATAATAGACTCATTCAAGTTATTTGTCCATTCATACGTGGCCTCACTTTCTCCGCCTTTGTGGTTGCTAGCAGCTGCTCGGGCAAAACACTGTCGGCAGGTGAAGCCACAGATTGTTGGTTGCTTCTTTGGGATTTGGCTGTAGTTTGTTCGGGTGACCCGGTAGCGTCCTACCACCGGTGGCTCGCATGCTGTCACGCCCGGCACCGGCTCCAGACGTGCCCGGCGCTCCCGGGCAGTGGTTCTTTTCCGAGGCCTTGACTTCTTAAAAGTCTCTCCATATCAGTATGGATAATTGCCATTGCCCCAAGCACCTTTATAATCGGTGACTATTGCTTGTCTTCACGTGGCACAGTTGTTCTTGCTAACACGTAGGGTTCGACTTAAGAAGACTTGCAGGAAGAGGGAAGGGAAAGAGGTGGGATATCATGGGAGTTCGTATTTCTCTGAGGAAGGGAAAAGACGAAGGACAATTTAGGACAGGGGCAAGAGGGATGATGAGAGATGGATAAATTTCAGAGGAAGGGACAGCTGCTCCGGTTAGTCGCCTCTTACGACAGGGAGAGATCCGTGGTGCTATTCTACTAAAATCCCGGTCACCGGCCCCGTTATTATTATTATTATTATTATTATTATTATTATTATTATTATTATTATTATTATTATTGTTGTTGTTGCTGTTATTATTATTATTAAATCCCTGTCCCATTATTATTATTATTATTATTATTTATTAAAGCTATTACATCCTTATTCAGGACAAAAGCCTCCGATTAACTGGTGGGAAGCTTACAAAAAGAACTTATCAGATGAGCTAAAATATGGAAGGTTCAATTTTGTTTTCCTTATTAACATTCACAATTCTGTTATATAGATATATAGTCCATTAGTTCTTAATAAAACCTTTGATTGCTCCTTTATCATTACATTAACAGTTAAATAAATAATTTGGAGATACGTTTGCATATTTCACACTCACTTATCTTGAACAGTTTTATTTCCACTTGTATTTACATATACAGAATGTTTCAAAATAGGAACATAATTTCAGGTATATATTCCCATATGTGGACAAACAAAATAGATCATTACAACATGTGTTCGGAAATACTTCATTTCCGATTTCTGGTGTTCACCACGCTGAAATCCATCGAAACGTTTTTCTTTCCGCAGGTCGTTGTCATTACAGAAGATGCTTAAAATATCCATCGCTTGCTTGATTACTGCAATAAACCAGAAACACCTGATTTATTTGAACGTAAAATGGCATCAAGACATTGCAAATGCACGTAAGCATATAGGATATGAATTCTGAAAGGGCGACCGTTAAATAAGAAACTATGTTCCATGGTCGCAAGTATGACGTTTCATTGTGGAAAAGGAAAGCAGAACCCCATGTAGTGTACAAATTAAGGAATTATTGCAAAAGGAAGACTGATATTTTTAATAAATTGACTCCGCAGATCAACCATTTTGATTTTTTACCTGAAAATTTTCAGTAATTCCGTAGTATGTACGATGGAACGTCGGCTCGTATGAAATTGACTTGTCCAATGTTCGGCAAATATAAAGAAACAAGTATATTGAAACAATTTCAGTTTATTGGTATCAGTGCATGTAGTGATTTTCCATGAAGTCATTTGCGTAATTGATCGTACGAGATCTCGAGTGACAATTATTTTATGATGAATTTTATTTTTGTCGATCGGCGTTACCCGTCGTGGCTGTTTCCTACTACCGCTGCTGTTTGTGATTGCTATCGCAAATCATAATAAGATTCTTCAGAGTTTGAAAAATAATTTGTGGATATTGCTTTTAAAAGCATAGTTATGAATATTCTCAAAATTTCACACTGCAAGGAGTTTACATTCTAGAAAAATGACGGATCTTTCATGAGAAACATTTAAAAGATACTGCGTTATTAACATTTTCAAAATAAAATTATTTTATTTCATTGGGATCACCAACAGTACCGCAATAAGAAAAAATATGGAATTAATTTGTGTAAAACGTGTCGGAACAATACTGCTTGTAGCTTTGAATCCTAGTCCATTTTTATTTTGTTCCGTTCTGTTACCTTTAATTGTCTGAATGGGAACTAATACAAAATCAAAATCCATTGAAAAAATAGAAGTCGGAACCAAGTCTCCTGGAGATGTAGTACGTATCTGTCATGGACTCTAGGCATAATATTAAATAATGTTGAAATATAAGCTTTTATAATATCTAGTTTTGATGAATTTTCAAGGGTTGGATAGTCTCATTATGTATTACCGTTCTGAATTTTAAAAATTACATTCCTGATATTCGATGCAACTGCAACCTCAGTTTTAGGAGCAACAGCCAATAACGAAGTTATTTTTAAGCAACAAGATATGCCTGAAACGAAAACATTGTAACTAAGAATGCTTTGAGATCTAGAAAGAAACGTAATAATAATAATAATAATAATAATAATAATAATAATAATAATAATAATAATAATAATAAAAATATGTCAGTCCACAATAAGACCTAAAATGACTTATGCCTCCCCGGTTTGGCGAAATATAGTACCAACCAATTTACAAAAATTTTAAACAGTAAAAAAATAAATTTTTAAGGCAGACAATGGTTTATACCCAACTCTCAAGTCCACAAGGAACTCCAAATCCTTTCAATATCCGAATATATATGCAATACAATCTTACTCATTTTACTCTCTTCCTCCGTCATGCCATGTGGTGTATTTTCCACCTGGGAAAAATGCAAACCTCCCATTTGTCATTCGATTTCGCTTCCCGAAAGACCTCTTTTATCCTCTACCTAACGCAGACTTCCACTCCCAACTATCATCACCCACACTGATCCTACACCTCACATCCTGACGCAAGCCTACAAATTCCAAAAATTATGAAAATTGAATTTACACAACTGAGGGGTACGTCTTTCGTTCCATATTCGCCTAAGGATATCTCAACAACCTAATCTTTTTTCATTAATGTAAATTTAAAATCCTCAAAAGGTTTCAGCCAAACTGATGGCTAATAAATAAAAAATAAAGGAAACAATACTTAACCCATTAGTGCCCAACGTTACCATCTTGTAACGAAAATCCCGGAATGCGCAGCGGCATTGTTGCAATACCTGTGTAATAATTTGCGAATTTTATTTCTTCAATAGTCGTTGACATCCTAACCGAAATATATAAGCAAGTTTTTTTCGTTCCTGAATGATAGATGTCGATTTGCCCTTGATAGATAAAGCGTTATACACTCCTGACCAGGGTGTATTCATAACTTGCGTCGGTTCGAATATTCATCCAAAACCGTGCTTAGCTTCTATATGTCTGTAGTATTGGTGGACGGAGAGGCTGGTGTAAAGCAAACGGTAGTGGGTCCGCGCTGAAGTTTGTGCTTCGTAAGCAGCTAAGTTCTAATGGTTTTGCTAGTTTTATAGAAAATGCTCATATAATCAACGATTGGCGCTTGGAAGCGCTCTGGAAGTTCCTCATCCCTAAATTCAAATTACTCAAACTTCTAAATTAAACATTATATTTAATCCGCCGTGACACGTTAGGTAGTTAATATTGTAAGCAAAAATTTTAATGGCGTTGTAGGCTTTGTCAACTGGCCTTTGGCAAAATATATTGAATGTGAAAGTTGTCACTTGAGATTACGTTCGCTTTCACACAAACAGAGTAAAACGATAAGAAAATATGAGGCGTTGACTACTTAATCTTGAACCTGTCAAGTTCTCATGACAATCGTCCTACTGTTTGTCGCACTTATGTTGACACAAAGCAAAAATTTTTGAAGATATTTTTTCCAGTAAATGACCTTAAAATACTCAATCTATCAGCACGTCACGATCGTATGAGATGTCGGCGATTTTATCTACAGAATAACACTCCAGAAGCGACGTCCTCAAGTTTAAAAAATATACAGGAATTTGTTAAAGTAGTATCAGTGGTGGCTCGTGCCTCAAACAAACTGGACGTTGCATCTCCATTGAATGTTGGAAATGCAATTTACAAAATTCACAGCAGTAGATATATGTTTAAAAAAAAGGTATTCTGCCATGTCTTCGTTTAGAGCTTCTACTAAACCAAATGTAGTATTTTTTTCCTTTAAATGAAAGAATGTGATCCCTAGATGTGTTATCATATATTATTTGTGTTGATTCAGCAATATTTATGGTATAAATTAATTAATTAAATCATTCTTTAATAGTACGATTAGCAATAGTCAAATGGTTTTGTTTTTTCAAAGAGTGGCTGCTTCGTGGTGGCGCTGCTTGATGCTTTATTTTGATTGTTGAGATTTGTTTACAATTCGCCAAGGTTTTGTTTCAGTGTAATAATTGCATTGTGGTGTTGACAGTTTGCATGTATTTGCTTTTGTGGTGTATTTTGTAGAGAACATTACGACACTGAATTTGCTCGGTTGTACTGAAGTATTGAAGTTGTTCACAGGTTATGACGAATTCCGAATCTTGCTCACGCGCCCAAAAGACGCAAACGTAGTACATTAACTGGACGCATGGAAAGAGAAAGTCAGCGTAGGTGTCGTGATAGTGAGGTCATTTCGTTTTCTGTTGGGTCATTGTCTATGAAATGTCAGTTTTGTTCTGATTTGTACTTCCCATGTGAGAGAAATTCTGCAAACCAGTTTATTCTGTGTTGCTTAAATGGGAAAATATGTTTACCTTCGAGCAATATGCCAGAAGAAATCAAACAGTTGCTTATAGGAGATGATGACACATCAAAAAACTTTCGAAATAATAACCGTCAGTATAACAGTGCTCTTTCTTTTGTGTTATTTGGTGCCGATATTACATTGCCACCTGGTCATGGGCCATACGTGTTCAAACTTTTGGGAACTCCACATCACAGAATGTCTTCGTTGTACCCTGTAGATCCAAACGATGCAACGTATTGTGAACATTAGTCTAGGCACAGTATTTTACATTTATCTCAGATCTCTCCGTCAAATTTTGACGGGTTCTCACCAGTATATAATAAATTGTAAGTAGTTCATGTAAATAAATTAAAAATAAGTTTAATAAAACTATTTTGAAACATTACTTACATAATTTTTGCGTCATGTCCTTGTCCGTTTTATTCACTTTCCGCGCACATGGTTTTGGATTTGATTTTCAGTTGGTACAATGTTTTGTATTAGTTATGTATTGAGACAATTGACGATCACAGAATTCATGCAAAACAAAAACGAAATTTGTTTCTAAAATATGATGATCTCGCTCGCTCCAACACTTGGCATATCAAGCACTATTTTAGTGACAGGTTTTCACAAGTAAAATTATTTTGTTTCGAAAATTTCACTACCCTGGTATAGCATGTAATTATGAAATATCTTCCACAAACACTGGCATTCACAACATCACTCGCAGACTGTAATTCAGCTATAACTGATGCCGGAAATACGCATCCACCGTGAGAGACAGAATGGGTCTTCTTTCCAGAAGGGCCAACTTTACACAAAGCATACATAATCAAATTTAAATTTTGAATTAAAACCTAACATCAAATGAAGATGAAGTCTTCATCCATCATGAATAATGCATTCAATATTGCCAATAACACAGCACAACATCATTTTTGTAATAAAGAATGTGATTAGTGATTTAGCTAAGATTTGGACACTGAATTTTAATATGAAATCAGTTTTTGTCTATCGGGATCAGTTTTCGTCTCATCTGTATCCACGGAAATGCTTGAAAACGTTGCTAATTGGTTATTTTGATGTAGATTCAATTAATTATTCTGCAGTTGTAATTGTACAGACACAATCGATATGTGTAGAAAGAATTCCAACACATGATACTAAATTCAGACAATTCTCGTATAGGAAATACAAAAGGTTTGGCAACATTGTTTGGGATTGTTTGGCAACAAGTCATGCTCGAACAGATAGAATATCGTTTTGTTCTTGTTAATTGCCTCTCAGTATTCAAAGATCTGATAGCGTGAAAAGTAGGTAGTATGTGACTGCTTGTTGTAGATTCGTGAAGGTTTATGTAGAAGGACTATCTCTAACTGGATAAATAGCAAATTCGTGTTGTTATATTTGCAGTGAATTAACTCTGAAATCTCTAAAACGGAAACCTTTATCCTCTGATAAGGGAGTATTACGAACTTAATGTCGGGTGTAAGGTTGCTGACCAGGCAAGAAATGCCCCCATATATGCTTTGTGTCGTATGTTACATTCCTGACACGCTGTTAAAACGTTCACGACACA
>CAXIVR010000002.1:61870894-61904968 GCA_964035755.1 Teleogryllus oceanicus | reverse complement strand
GGCCGGATCCGGGGCCTTTGGGGGTTTTTCCCCGGGCATTCCCTGGTGTTGATGGAAAAACAGGGAAAACTCCCGATAGCGCCGGCCGTTAATTGTCCTCCAAAAAGTTAATTCAAATCAAAAAAGCTGGTCGAAAATCCCCCTCAGACTCGAACCAGGATTTTTCTGTCGCTTTGATAGAGGCCCTGGGTTTCCAGTTCCATGGAGGCGGGTTTTTTATACAGTTTGTCAGATACGTCAAATTGGTCGCTGTCGGGAGGAGTATTTTAGGGGCCGTTTGTCAATCGATTTTTTGGGTTTCAGGGAATGCCGAAGCAGTCCCCCAAAAACGGGCCAGGACCCAACCTTCCTTTCCCCCTTCCCTTGTCCTACCCCCCCCCTTACTTAGAAAAACCCCAACACACATCCATCAGTCGGCAGACCGGGGGATTTTGGGAGTTTCCCCGGCTGGGGCGGTGCCCCTTGGAAAGGCTTTTGGGGGACCCGACTGTAGGTGTCATGGGACCTTTCATCAGTTCCAGAAAAGAAGCCACCCCAAAAGGAAAAAATGCACCCCCTTTAGGGACTATACCTATATTTTGACCGGAATCACAACAAAATCAACCCACTTTTCGTAATCCCAATAATTTTTTTGTCAAAAGTCCCCTTTTTTTATGCTTAAATTTTTTTTCTGATTAATAATTAGAGATTTAAAAAAATGTTTACGAAAAGTAAAAAAAAAAGACTAATTTGAGTTTCGTATCTGGTCATATTTTTCGTATCTTTCTATCTTTTGGGTTCCTACATTTTAGGATTTTTGAATTAACGAAAATAAAGATAAAATACTTCTACATCTGTATAACCTCTTCCGAAAAAAATTTTTTTGTTTTTTATTTATTCATCAAGAAAGAGACTTTTAGTCACGGAAAACCCGAACACAAAAAAATCTCTGGAAAGAAATGCTAAAAACCCATGCGAAAGGGAAAAAAACGGCGCTTCAAAACGTCAGCTCCGCAGAAGTAACGGGAAGGGTTTTTCCCAAAGTTTTTTCACGGTCCCCGGACGTTCTCCGACAGTGCAGAAAGCATTCATCTGGCATGCGCTGGTCGGACAAAGGGGGATGCGGGTGAAACCCCGCCAAGCTGTTTCTCCTGACACCACATTGGGCCACGGCCACACTCTTTGCGCATGAACTGTGGCCCAAGGAGTTCCTAGAGCTTAAGTTTATCCTTGAAAATAAGTTGCTTTTTATCCTGAAAATAGATTTTATTACATGGAGTTTTTTTCAAAATGTAAGTAGTATATGACTTAGTGAAGGTATCACAGAATTTTGAAAATGTGCACACAATTCACTTTTCCAAAACACTTCCTTTAACGTTTAAAGTTTTAAAAAATTAAAAAAATTTTTAAAAAAAAAAAATAACAAAAAAATAAATAAATAAAAAAAAAAAAAAAGTTGCTGCCTTTCAGAAGTCGATGCTGTTGGGGCCTTATGCCTCCTCTGGCATGTGAGATCTTGTGGTTGCGTTAGGTATCCTGGAACTCTGGAAAATACAGAGCGTCAGCATATAGAATGGAAATAAAGGAACAACAAAGATCATAGTCTCTTTTCCCTGAACTCTGTATTTTTGAAAATTGCAAAAAATTAAATTTCAAAACTATAAAATTGAAGATCTGATTTTACCTCAAAGAAAATTTATTCTAAAATATCAGTCAAAGTCACGTACATTTAAAAGAGATAGTTTCGTAATTTTGCTTATTCATGAAATTTAGAAGAACATTTTCAAAACAGCTCGAAATATTCTCTTTAAATTTTCTTGTATGAAATAAGAACGTTAAAATATTCTACTAGTCTCATTTTCGGAGATTTCTCAAATTTTTCAAAATTGCAATTAGTTAACTTTAAATTTTCACAAAGTTGAAAATAGAGTTTTTTTCCTCAAACAAATTATTTTCCCCAAAAATACCCTCTTAAAAGATAATGTAAATTTGGTTTGATAGTAGCCTTTGAGACATTTTTAAATTTTTAATAGTTTTAAATCATTTACTCCCAAAACCCTTTAGTGGTTTTCATTAAACACTTTGCCTGTAGTTAAAAATTAGAGTCCAAATTTTCCAATTCCGGTTAAATTTTATTTTTTTTATTTTACGAAAAATTTTTAGTTTTGGAAATGAATTTTACATTTTCAAAATTTGGGGGATCCAACTAACATTCTCTTTATTTAAAAAGAGCAATCCAAAGCAAAAAAAAATCATTTCAAATAAAAAGGAATAAATTTTGGGTCTTATCCATGTTGTCCTTCGGAATAATACTTCCTGCCGCAAAATGGAAACGATAATTGAATAATTGTATTTCCAACTGAATTCTAGAAGACTGCCCGAAAATGAAGTTACATTTTGTCTACAAGCAAAAAAAGGAAAGAAAACTATGCAGCCCTGGGCTATGTGAAGGGTCTCTAATTTTGGCTCAGAAAATTGGGAGAAAACAAAAAATAATTTTATTTAATATAACTAACGAATAAATTGAGAAAAATTGACGTCAACTACGCTGCTCTAGCCAGTTGAGAGATATCTAAGGTTTGTTAAATACGCAGAAACACGGGAAATATGGGAAAAGTATAAAACAATGAAACAGTTTCGATTGTGACTTAAAAATGCATATATTTCCATTAGGTTAATCCGCAGTCTCCCTTATTGCACATATCGACTAAATTCTCATTCAGGCTCGAACAGCTAACGTTATGATTGATAGATTGATTTTCTGTTTTGGGCGCGCCAACGGCTTCGGTCATTAGTCCGTTAGTGTAGTGATGTTTTTTCTCGGGAGATGGCGGTGATCTTCCCCGCCGGACGGCAGATCCGGCGCCGACCTATCGCCGCTAGTGGGTTTCCCCCAACCACGACTCTCCCAGAAGCGGGCACCGCCCCAGTCGGACATGCTCTAGTTCCTGACCTGGAATATGTGGTGTAGTGCATGTTAGTTTAAATGTCATTGCAAGAGGAGGAGGATAGGACAAGGAAGAGGAAGGTGACGCGCGCGGACCGTGGCCCGTTTGATAGGGTACTGTCCGCATTGCTTGAGTTGATCGGAGAAACCACGGAAACTACCAATCAGATCAGCCGGTTGCTAGAGTTCTCCTCCAGACAGCGACTGAATCTGACCTAGCTGAAAGCTAGTGTCGAAAATCCTGCCGCTCAGGACTCGAACCTAGGACCACCCTGTCAGAGGCGCTGCAGTGACATCAGTTGATGCACTGAGCTACCGCTCCCGGTGCTAACGTTATGCAACAGCAAGGCTTGACGGAATAGTTCACCCGCCAATAAATATTTGTATTTCAATTGCTGCTTGTAAAACAGCACTATGTACAATATTACTGAAGATTTCTGTTGATAAATAATTTTGTAATACCATTGTTAAGCGAGAGTACTTTGTTTGTTATTCTGAACAGTACTAGTCATGTTGACTAACTCCCAGCTCATAACGACTGGAACTATCTCGCATTCTCCATCCTCTGTTCTATCCTAAAATTTCCAGATCCTCAGCTACATTTCAAAATCGAACAAATCTCACCAATAGACTAGCGAAAATACGAAGTTCTTCGACCTCCTTGATTATCATGCACCGATGGCTCCCATTTAATTCATTACTCAATGTATTCTAGTCTATTTACAATCATTAATTGATTATATCACTGTATCGTACGGATGTGAGGCCTTCAAAGAAATAAATGAAAAATATTCGGCACTGAAACGTTTGTCTGGTTTGTCAGCATTGTACTAGACTACTTGATTTATATTTACAGAACGATACTTAAAATTTCAATTGAGTGTATATAATAAAAATAAATATTAATTGACACAAATGAAATATACCTTGGAAGGAAATATCAAGTCTTATGGATACCACACCTATACACACCTTTCCCCTAGAATAATCCTCGTTGAATGTTCCAAATGGAATTCTATGCGATGGAATTTGAATAAAAGAATATGGTATTTTGCCAATTATGCCTGTAACCACCAAAAATGCGAAAAACCTTTCCATTCTGAGTCCATTCGTTAAGGATCGTAAAGAACGGAGTAACGTACGTAATTTTAGTTTATATTAATCACTGTTTATGCAGTACGTGCATGAATACTTAAAGACTTTTTAATAAAAAAGTTTATAAAAAAGAGCTGTTTGTCTTCACGAAATATACGGCAAATCCAATTATTATCGAATTCTGGAAAGTTCCAAGGAAATTTTCAGACAGCGGCTTACCTCAGTACACGTCGCTAGCTACTTGTGCAGCAAATAATTTATACATTTCTGTGTTCTATTTTAGTGGATAATTTGTCGATGACTGTTTTGTGTAACGTACTGATGACTGTTTGTGTAACCGGACTTCCGGATAATCGGTAATGTACTCCATTGTATAAAATGTCTCTATCATTGTCACAAACTTTCCAACTGAAATTAATACATCTAAGTATGAAAGATGTAATATAAATATGTTTACAAGTATTGTTTAAATAATAAAAATTAACTTCTTAAACTCAAGCAAATACTACGGCATGGGTTTGCTTAATAAAATATCTGAAGCAAAAGCAGGCGCTGTCATCACTTCATAGAAAGTGTGCAATCGACTGGCGCAAATCTAGGAGCAAAATTACTCTCACTTAAACAACGTGTGACGTACGCTACTTTTTAGACAATCTTAATGAATTTCACTTTACTTTTATTTAAGTATACAAATTACTTAAGGTCACTTTTTATTGGTGATTGTTGATCAAATCGCTTAGTCAACAGTAGCTGATCGGTCAAACGAAAGTATTTTGTTTCTTTTTGCATTCAGATTTATCTGAACACTCCAGTATCATCACGCTTTACACTGGTTCTAAAAACTTGGCGAGCTATGCATACTCTGAAAGAACAGCTTTGCTAGTGGCTGTTTAAAAACAATTTAGGACTAAAAACTTACACTATTTATTGCAAGTTTATATATTTTAGTATTAGGATACTTAAGCTCCACAGTAATTTCAATGACTACAATAATCACAGGTTTAAAATCGAAGATAATTTTCAAAAGCATAAAGGTTATTTTCCTATCGTCGCAATCAAGGGATCCTTTGTTTACGAAAGATCGTATGCGTGTGGATGGAAAAATAACCGATGGTCCATTCGTTCCTTTTGTTTAGATAATACCCATGGATCGTGCTCTCTATCCTCAGACAAAGCAAAGTTGATTGTGATCTGCTGAACAAACACTGCCAGAATTTTCCATTAAAATATCCACCGACGATGTTTCTACAGACTGCTGAAGAAACAGAATTTCAGACGGTTCTGGATTAGTATTGGTTCGCTCTGCTTTTACTGTTTGAACTAAAGATGGAAGATAAATTGCAGCTTGGAAAATGTATCACCTGAAGTGATAACATTTCTTATGATGCTCTTATCAATATGAATCTATGCACTGCCCAACAACATAAGAAATATGCATTGATTTTAACCTTTGTCTATACCGTGTGATGTTAGATTCAGAGTTCATCAGAATGTATTTGCAATGGAACAAAGATTATGACTCAGATTTGCTCGACGCCATTTTTTAAGCGTCTGTTTCTTCCTTAGCCAAAAATTGAAGAAACAATTTGATGTTGTTTTTGAGAAAACGTTTTTTTATAAATTGTATTTATTCAACGAGAAATTACGAGGAAACTAATTGTTTATACAAAAATTGTACATGACATTTTAAAGTGACTACTTTAGAGCAGATTTTGTTTAAGGCAAAAATCTTCAACTTGTAGTTTTGAAATGTTAATTTTTCAATTTACGAAAACTGTTCGACGACATGAGGTACTAATTTTTACCGTTCATTCACATGGAAAGATTTGAAGAAAAATTAGAATCTTATTTCAGGAAATAATTTTATAAAATAAATTGTAAAATTTCACAGAGAAAATGAAAAATACTAGATTTCAAAAATATACATGCCTCTTTCAAGATCTTTTAAAGAACGATTTCATTGAGAATCTGTGGTGCTAAACAGCACGTAGAATAGTTTCAAAATATACAAATATATTTCTAGCATTGAATTTATTTTATAAGGTATGCAGTGCATTCACAAAATATGGGATAGTTTTCAGCCTTCAAAGTTCTCAAACAGTATAGAGAAAATAAAATAATTAAGTTAATAATAATACGATACTAATAGCGTGCAAACAACGTTGCCATTCTTTAGCGTTAGCAATCTTGACAATGATCAGCTTCGTAATGAACTGGAATGTACATATTGATACCGGGAGCGGTAGCTCAGTGCATCAACTGATGTCACTGCAGCGCTTCTGACCTGTAGATCCAGGTTCGGTCCTGACGGCGGCAGGTTTTTGACCTAGCTTTCAACTAGGTCGAATTCAGGCGCTGTCGGGAGTAGAATTTAGAGGCCGGTTGCTCTGATCGGCAGTTTTCCGTGGTTTCTTCGATAAAACCAAGTGAATGCGGGAGTAGTCCTACCAAACGGACCACGTGCGATCTTTTCTTCCTTATCCTTTCCTATCCTCCCCACACATACACAACATGCACTACACTACCACATATTCCGGGAGATCGATCGAGCCTAGAGTTTGTCCTGACTGGGGCGGTGCCCGCTGGTGGAGAGTCCTGGTTAGGGAAACCCTACTAGCTGACGGTAGGTCGGCATCTCGCCATCCAGCGGGGGAAGATCACCGCCATCTCCCGAAAAAACATACCCCTATACTTACGGAATAATTACAACGCCGTGACGCGCCTGAATCACGAAAATCCATCAATATACATTGATAATGCAAATACATGCCTATAGATTTGCTGCAAAGTATTTGTTGACAAATTGGTCTAGAAAAAAAATACCAAGAGATTGTTTCGTTTATACATTTCAGCCTAACATTCCTGTATCTACAGAATTATGTGAAAGGAATGAAACACATTAAATAGTGTAAATACATTCTCTACGTACACGGGCCAACTTACACAACTTTGCAGAAACGACTGCCCTTAATGAAAAACCTCGACGTTTTGCTGAACCAAAAACAATGAATGGAGCAAAATTATAGAAAATGTAAGGAAAAATTTTTCCCAATATAAAATTATTATATATTATTTTATATATATTATTCCTGCGAAGCAAAAATAGAGTGTAGCTTCTTTAAAATCGTCCAGTTTCTGTAGCAGTATGACGAAGAAAGCTCGGCTGGCGAATCTTGTCAGTTACGGTGTGGAATACGTCATGTTCACTCATGTCGCTCTTATTCCCAAGCACAGGAATTTAACTAGGCCCAGGCACGAGGGCATCTCGGGTGGCTGGCCGTGAAGTCGTCCACTGACCTAATAATGCCTGAATACACACACGAGAAGGGGGATGGGGAGAGAGAGAGAGAGAGAGAGAGAGAGAGAGAGAGAGTGAGAGAGAACTATAGAGAAAAACTAAAACACCTGCCTTATATCGTATGGCCCCACGAGCACGTAGAAATGCCTGCAACAGGACGTGGCTTGACTGACTAATATCTGAAGTAGCGCTGAGGTAACTGAATCCATCAATCCAATAGGGCTGTCCCTAAAATCGTATGAGTAGAGGGGTGGAGATCTCTGCTAAAAAAAAGGCATCCGAGATATGCTCAATATTCTTCTGTCTTTGAGGATTTGTAGTCAGTGGGAAATGTTTAAATTAGAAGAGTGTCTCTGGAGACACCTGCAGCAATTTGGTCGTGGCTCGCATTGTCTGACTGGACATCCAGCCGTCAGGATGCACAATGGACATGAATGGGCGCAGGACCAGACAGGATGCTTACGTTCGTGCCACGTGTCAGAGTCGTATCTAGACTATCAGGGTCCCATATCACCCCCGCACACGCCCTCATCCCATCACAGAGCCTCTTTCATCTTGATCGGTCCTCCGTTGACATGCGGGGTCCACGGATTCACGAGGTTGACGCTATACTCTTACACGTCCATCTACTCTAAACAATTGAAACGAGACTCGCCAGACTGGCAACGTGTTTCCAGTCATAACAGTCCAATGTCGGTGTTGACGGCCCAGGCAATGCGAAGCTTTGTGTCGTGCAGTCATCAAGGGTACACGAGTGTCCTTTGGCTGAAACCCATACCGTTTTGGGAAATGTTTATTTTTAAAATTATATATATTTTATTTTTTTTTCAGATTCCATTCTTAGCTCTTTTCTTTTCCCATTTCTTATATTTTGACATCCTCTCCTTCATTAAAGGGTTTAATATTTAATTTCACTCCTATCGTCTTACCCCAAAACTTTTACCCCAAATTTCGTCTTTTTCCATACCTAAAAATCCTCGATCCCAACTTAAAAATTTTGGAAACTACACCCCCTTTTCCCATCCCAACCTTTAAATTTGGCCCACAGATTTCTACTTTCTGCTACAGGCTGAACCATAATAGGGTTTTCTTGGTAAGGGGTAGACCACACAAGGCTCTTTCTCCAATATTTTCTTGTCTACTTCTTTTTAAATTAAGAAGAGCGAACCCCGCAAAATTTTCATTTTTTCCAATTTAATATAAGACTTCGAACCCAAAGGTGTTTAAAAAACTTTGCACTGAAGTTTTAAACAATTAACCCGTCCTCAAGACCTTATCTTAACCTTTTTTAATCGGGGCCAAAAGGTTGATATCCCCCTTTTAACGCCATTACCAAAAATAAAACAATGTAATTTCCTTTTCCTTTCTTGAATCCTTCCCTCCCAATCGTTTGCTGATCATAACTTTTTACTTTCCCTTTTGAATTTTGGATTTCTCCAAAAAATTTGGTATAATAAGTTAATTTATAAATTTTCTTATTTTTTGTTCTGACATTTTGGGTCACAAGTTTTCCAATTTAAAATTTTCCTGTAATGTAAAAATATAATTTTCTCTAATTTTTTCAACTATTCACAGGTTTTGAATTATACCCCATTTGCAACAGAGCCTTTAATAAAACCGGAAACGTTTGTTTTATTTATTCCCGTTATTAGTAATTTTTATTTTAAAATATATAATTATATTTAAACCCCAACCATTAAACTAATTTATTTTAGCTATTAAAGCAATTTCACGGTTTTAATCTGAGTTTTTTTTTCTAGATCAAAGGAATTCTGTCGTAAAATTTTTTGGGCGAAGAATTTAGAATTACTCAAAAATTTTTAAAACTATTTCTAAAACAAATTTTATTCCTATACAATTTCTTCTGGGGTTTATTTCCGGGCATCGCCCGGGAAGTGTATTAAAAAGGTCCAATTAGTTTTAGAAATGATTTAGCAGTAAGAAGCAAATTTTAAAATTGTGGAAGGTTTTAAAAAATTAATTTTCATTTGATTGAATGTTCAGCAAATGGACTGATAATTTAAAGTTTCAAAGGAAAAAATTTCTAACTTTGAATCCCTGAAAGTATTTGTAAAATCAAAATTTAAAAATTAAACTTTTGTTTAAAGATTTCTGACAAAGCCATTTTTAAACTCAAATTTTTGCTGGGGTTAATTTTTTGTTTTTCTTTGAATATCTCTTTTCGTTCCCCCTTGTATTCTTTTTCCTTCCCTTTTTTTCCCCCTTTTCCTTTGGTAAAATTATCTTTCCCTTCCCACAACCACCTGTTTTAAAATCTTTTAAAGGGGTTTATATAATCTCTTTTTATATTTTTTATAATATTTTAAATTTTTTCCCAAAACCTGCATTCAATTTTTGTAAACTGATTTTCATTGGACTTTTTCTACAGAAAAAAAAGCCCCATTATCTTTTTGGACCAGTTCACAAAGGGGCCCACACTTAAATTTTAATCTTCATTCTGTTTCACACAATCAATTCACTCACTTTTAAAAAATCTGAATTTTTCTAACTTTTCAAATTTTAGAATATATTAAAACATTCTCACATTCTCCTAAAAAAATAATTTTTCACCCCAAACCATAGAAAAATAAAACTTCCTTGAATTTACCACATAAGCAAAAATGTCTTTACCTTTCCCTGGGAACTAAAACTTCCAGGTAAATTCACGTGGTTTTCCACGTATGTTCAACCCTTTTCTTCAAACAAATTAAAACCATCCCCCCCTGCCAACCAATTTGAAAGGCGCGCACTTCGCCGTAAACTGGCCGTCTTTTTTCCCAACAACTCCTTTTTATGGGGGGTTGTTTTTTATCCTGTTTTTTTCCATTCTTGACGTTTTTCCCGTACCCCAATGGATAGACCCCTTTCTTTAAAATAACACCCCAACACCTAAAGGGTTCCCCTACAATCATCAATTCCTAAATTTCCAACTCCTTTATCAAAAATCCTTTCCCCCTTTCCAAACCTTCCAACCTTTACCAACTTCAACCCGTAACATTTCCAATTTTCCTTTGTTCACTCAAACCCCTCAAACCCCGCCTAAATTGAAACCCCTTACAGGTCGTCCCCCAACAGATACAAGGCAATCGATTGGATTGAGGATACGTTGATAATAATAAGACCATTCATGCTTTTTTCGTCTAAAGAATTACCTGCTTACAGTAAAACCTTTTTTTGAAATCGGCTTAAAATTTTTTCAAATAAATTTTCTATTTAGAACGAGATTTTACTGTTCGTTAATATTCTAGAGTAATATTATACTATTAGGAAGCCGAAAAGTTGAGAAAATGCCACAATATGTACTTAGCCCCCGATAGATGTCAGGTGTAAAGAGGATGGGACAATACTTTATAGCCAGTCCACAAAAGGAAATTAGAAAACGTTACAGAAAAAGTCTGTGCAATTCTGTGCACCTCTAGTTACTTCTCGAAATACTTACTTATTCGGGGGGAATATTAGGATAGAGAAGTTATGGTTTCTGGGGAAAATCGATTTCGATGTTTCAACGGAAATATACGTTTTGGGGTCCCTTGATACGAGCAAGGTTTATTCCAGTCCGTCAGTCCGTCCGTCTGTGAACACTACTAGTGCCTAACTCACGTACGATCTTTTCCAAAATGAAGCCCTTCCATCTGTAGTTGAAGATTTAAAATTTTAAAAAACACTCGTTGAAATTTGGGAGTACTTTACATGAAACCAGGACATTTCCAATTTTCAAAAATTTCTTTAAAATTTTAAAAAGTACAATGCTCTTATAAATGTGACATACGTCCAATTTTTACTGTTTAGTCTGAATTTTGGGAAAAAATTGTAAGGTTTGAATTTTCCCGGCACTTCATTAAACTACAAATTGAAGTTTAGGTTTTTCCTTCAAATGAAATCTGTTGCCTATAATTATTTTCTTTCTTTAAAGGGTCATGACATTTAGTAGTTTCTGGCAATATGTGGGAAATATTGAATTTTTAAAAAATATCCCAAAAAAAGATTTTTCAAACAGGCTAAATTTTTCTAATCTTTAGGGTACCCAATGTACCTTACGATGACATAAACTCTAAATTGCTTAATTTTTGTATTTTGTAATTTTAAGACTTGTCTATCGTGGTGAAATATTTATATTCTTTTTGCTGTATTCTTTTGTTCTTTAAAAACTCACGCAAATATAATTTGTTTAAAATATCTCTACACGTTAATATGACACATCCATAGATTTGTAAACATTATTGCATTTGTGAGTGTAAGTGTTTCAGTGACTAAATAGTTTTCGTAAACTCGATAGATTCCTGTAAAGGAACTTTGAATTGTTTCATTTAAAAACAGTTAAACGCCATTTTTTTAAAGATGGCACCAAATGTTTCATTGAAAATTATCTAGAGGACGTGGTTTTCTTCTTCTTTAATATTCTTAAAGTAATATTTCGTTTTTCTGTTAAAAAATCGAAAATCGAAACATTTTCAGAAAAATTACCTACTTTGGCAGGCATATATGGCAGCTGGAAAGGGGAATTGGCAAGACCGTAAACACAGTACACACCAAGAAAATTTAAAACTTTATTACGAGAATGTCAGAGCCTTTGTATATCACCACAAGTTACTATCTCGAAATGTACGTATATACGGGTAATATACGTAATAAGAAATTTATGACCTAGAAAATTGGATTTGGTTTAAAGGGAAATACGCTTTTGGTTTCCGATCCCAAAAAAGTTTTTTTGTCGTCCGTCCGTCTTGTCGTCCGCCCGCCCTTCCGTCCGTCGGAACAAACTAGCGATAAACCATGCGGGATTTTTTCCGAACCTCCATCATCTGAGATTTCAGTCCTTTTTAAAGAATGATCGGCGCCCCTTGGGTTCACAAAAACGCAGCACTACAAAAAGACTTAAAATGCCCATTGTTTAGAAAGAATAAAAATAAACAGCCCAAACTATCTCCAGGTCTTGAAACCATCCAAACACTAGCCTCAACCTCCTTGAAAAAGTGCAAATCCATCGTCTAACAAAACCCTCACCCATAACCCCTACAGATATAAACAAGTACTAAAACATTATTCCCCCAAATTATCAATCAATTGCAACCCAAAAATAAAATAATTGTTTTTGTTTGTACAAGAAGAAGATGAAGAGTCAGGGGATACCTTTTTAATCTTTGTTATAATAATCACAATAGAATAACGTTTTATTATTTTGAAAAAATTAGATTGTAAATTTATCAAATAAAAGGAGTTATTAAACTATAAATTTGCGAGTTGCCGGGTGATTTGACATAATATTTAGATTATTTTGTACCAACCTTCATATATTTAAAGTCAAAGCGAAATTGTCTTTGTGAAATTTCCCTTTTTTCTTGGGGGACCTCTTTATAAAGATTGTTTTGGGTAAAAACCAAAAGATCTATATACCTAACATTATACAGAAGAGATAATGCCAGTAGAATCCTATATAAAAGATCACCTGAGATGGGGAGAGCCAATTTGAAGGCCACAATTGACTACATTTTTGTGAGATTTTGGGTTAAAAAATTAAGCCCAAAATGTTTTCCCACAAAATTTTAATTTCATATTGGGTTCATTTGTTGTTGTAATTTTCCATTCTTTCGGTTTTTTTCCCAATTCCGACCTATTTCTTCTTTTCGTCTGTTCATTTTTAAATTCCCTGATCCCCGTTTGTCAACCTCGTAGTCGTTAAATAGTTGATATGGAGTTGTTAATAACACTAAGAGGAGAAATTTTTCAGCAGCCCGGGAATATCTCTAGTTTTAATTTCCGTACGACAATGTAGAAGTTTTTATTATATTATGATTAAAATTGGATCACATTTTTGAGGTTGTGGGGGTATTCCCGAGAACACTTTTGAGAAGTATTTGAGCAAGTACTAAAATGTTCAAATTTTGTTTTATTTGTGATCACATAAAAATGTTGGGGAAAATATAATTTCATTTATTAGAATGAGAATGAGAAAACAAGACCCACAGGGTTGTAAAAAAGAAAAAGGAAAAGAAAGAGCAAAAAATGAAGATAATCATGAATATTGATATAAACTGTTGAAAAATAAAATTGATTTTTAAAATAGAAAGAAATCACTGATGTATTAGAAATCTGTATTTCCCACGAAATTTATTTAATCTACTATAAAATTTGGGAAATTTGAATTTCTTATTTTTTCCGGGGGCCCCTAAATTTAAAAAATTTTTGTTACAAGAAAACAAATAGAAAAATTTAGAGAGAAAATTATCACCCCTTCACTTTAGAAACTGAGGGGTTTTCCTTCCCAAAATCTGTTTACACTTAACTGCTATTCATTTTTTGCCACTACCGCAATTAAATGAAAGCGAGAAAAGTAAAAACCAAAAAACTAAATTTTTCATGTGTTGAACAGAAGTCGTAATTCATTGCTTTTAGTTTTTTACAAGAAAGAAGAAAGCTCACAATTGATAAACGCAATTTTTATAAATGCAAATAATTTTGTAGAAACATTTTTTAAAATTTTAGAGAAATTATTTATCATTTATTTTAAAAATCTTAAAAATATCAATTTAGAGGTTTATAATGAATAAAATATTTTTATAACATATTATTTTTTGTTATAAGAAATACATTTGCAAAAAATGTTTTTTATAAAAAATAATTTATTTTGTTTTTCTTCGAAAAAACACAACCATTTTTTCCGTTTCAAGAGATATCACAACTTGAATGAATTGCCTTGGGGTTTCATTTCCCATTCTCAAGCTCCTTCCCGTATTTTTTGGTTTTAGATCGCCATTGTTCCCTTCTCCCCTTTTAATCAAAAATTTTTGAAGGATGGAAGCCTTTTGGGAAACATAGCCGCCATTAACAAATATAAATGCTATTTCTATTTCGCCGTTACCGAATTTAATTTTGGGGTTGGCTAACAATTTATTGATTCAATTTGATTCTGAGGGGTCAACTGCTGGTGAGATCCGCCCGAACGTCGACTACGAGGAATTTCCCCAACCAGGTGTTTACAGCGGGGGACCACCAGCGGACAAGATATGAATTTTCCCCTTTTACAAATGGAGTATTCCCTCCCCGTGAGGGGGGAGGATAGGTCAAGAAAAATGGCGGGTCCGGGCGTTTGGGGGTTATTTCCCGGGATCCCCCGGTGCGATCGGAAAACCACGGAAATATGATCCGCAGCTGGCCGCAGATTTCTCCTCCAGAAAGCGGTGAATTCTGACCAGCTTGCAGCTAAATGAAAATCGTAACCAGGGACTCAATAAATAGTGTTTTCAGTGAGAAGTTGAACTGGCGTTTCGGCGCGCCAACTGCTAAGGTCTTACTCACGTAAGTGTAGGTTTTTCTGAGGAGGTGGCGGTGTCTCCTCCATGGCTAGCGAGATCGACGTCGACGTATGTCGGCTTGCAGGAATTTCCAACCAGGTATCTCCACAGTAGATCACCAGCCGGAACAAGGTCAAAGCATTTTAAATTTGTTTGTTCGACTTTTCCGTGGTGCTTCAGTTTGAACAAGTGTAGAGTGCGTTGACGCCGAAGAGGATTTCACGAAGAAATTTAAGTCCGCGGGAATCGTCATGAGTTTCAGGTGGAAAGGTCGACAAAGCTTTTATTTGAGATTTCGAAACAAAAAAAAAGCTAAATAACCTGGTAATTTTTACATCGTGAGTCTATAAGATGGCCTTTATAGTGATTTCAACAATGTTTTACAATTTTCTGTATTTAAAAGGAGTTCATTATGTATTATAATCATTTCACTTTTTTATTTCTCTTTGACAAAAGATTTTTAATATCAGCTATTCGACGTCTTAATGCTTTTTGACAGTCTCTGAGACCTTCTTGAGTAATACTGTAACCATTTCATTATTTTGTATTTTATTATTATCTTTCAACTCTTTTCCTTCTCTACCTATCTCCCTCAATTTTTCCCATCTTCTCCGAACGCGTTCCCCTTTGCTTGACATTCCTGTCCCAATTACTCCATTCTCCAAAATAGCCGACAAGCGTGAGACGAGCAGCACGCGGACTCCGAGCAGCTCACAATGCACATATAGTCTGCCGCGCGGCTGGGAGGATCAGTGCGACGTGCTTGGCGCCGACGCTCACCAATTAATATCCTTTGACGCCGCGCCGCTCGCAGACTCTCCGCTCGCTCGCTCGCCCGCCCGCCGCCCGCCCCCGCCCACCCGCGCCGCCCGCGCCCGCCGCGCCCGCCCGCCCCCGCCCCCGCCGCCCGCCCGCCCGCCGCGCCCGCCGTCCGCCCGCCTGCCGCTCCATGCCCGCCCGCCCGCCTGCCCGCCCGCCGCCGCCTGCCGCCCGCCGCCTGCCGCGCCGTCCGCCTGCCGCCGCTGCCGCCTGCCCGCCTGCCCGCCCGTCCGCCCTCTGCCATGCCCGCCCGCCAGCCCGCCGCCCGATCCCCCGCCCGCCGCGCCTGCCGCCTGCCCCCGACGCCCGCCCCCGCCGCCCGCCATGCCCGCCCGCCAGCCCGCCCCAGCCCTACTGCCCGCCCGCCCGCCATGCTCGCCCGCCGCGCCCGCCGCCGAGCCTGCCGCCGCCGCCCGTCCGCCGTGCACTGATTTGGCCAGCCGCCCCAGACGCCACTGTCGCCGGCAGCGGCACCAGCGTCGCCCGCGCGGCCACCGTCCGGCCCACCCAGTCTGGTGGAGCAACGGCACCGACAGTGACAACGCGGTCTCATTCAATCACGTTTAAAAACTACTGACAGGCAGCGGTTCACATTTCGCTGCCGTTGCTGTCCTGAGAGATGGCACGCTGGACAACGCACCTGTGTGTCGGAATAGCGTCATGCTCGCATAGCGTTCGTTAACCTAATTTCTGGTCGTAGAGGTGTCATGAGCAGTGACATCAGTTGATGACTGACTACCGCTACCGGTTTCAAAGTCTTGAAGGTGGAACGATGCAAGTATAGTATTTGGCCGATATCACTGCATTTCATTACCTTCGTAAACACATTAACTTCAGGAACTTATTTCAAATATGCTCGACATTTTGGCAAGCATTTGTCTGATATTTTACCGATTTGTGAAAAGTCACTGATACGATTTCATGAATACGTAATGTTTTATTGTTGTTGTTTATTATTTCAAAGAAGAGGGTAGTGTGTGCTACTAGCGGCAGCAAAGATAGTGAAGAGATCGGAGGCACCTGGACGTGGCTTACCCTCCATAATGGCATCGCAGCGCAGTGATAGATGGACCAATACATTGTTAACAATCATGTAAGAATTGTGCGAAGTGAACATTGCTTCTTCATTTAATATGCGACTACTGGAGATCCATTGACGTAGATATAAGAGTAACTGTAATAAATTAAGATACCATAAATAATGAATTACATTTCTTGTTAATACGGATAAGAATGTCCATCAATTTAAAAGATCGACCTATTCTCACACCTTACGAATAACAAAAACTGTGACACCCAAACACAATGTAATGTAGGCCGATAACGCTGTTCTCTAACTACTCTGAGCACCAGGGCATTACTAGAGCTCGTGTGGAGGCTTTCTATTTACACGAGTTGTTGGCCCAGGCCGGGTCGGATCGGGCAGGACTGAGCGGGGTTCACTACAGAAGAATTAATCCTGTTCCTGCCTAATAGATGACTGTGATGAATACATACTTGAAAAAGCGGAGTAGTCATAAATACAAAATTTTATTGTTTGCAGTTAGTCAATAGTTGTTTAAAATAGACGAACAAATTCATTTAATACCGATTGTAGAGTTTTCCCATACAAACTAAACATGTATAATTAGTGTTTAATGAATAAAGTAGTTTTGTAATGCAACATGATTAAAATCAACTAAATGTTAAATGCAATCAATTGCTGAATAAAATCCTTCTCTGAAATTATATAGAAGATTTTAAGATATCAGTATTTTAAAATGTAACATTTCTATAAAATTATTTAATATTTATGTTTCTTTGTTTTCGTTTGAAAATTGAATATTCGTGTGTGAAATATGGAATTCTGTCATGCTGTAAAGACGAAAAACATGAAAACGATAAATATTTAGATATGAGATTTAATGTTAGTGAATATTAATAATGTGAATAAAAATCCAAAACGAAAAACAGCATGTCGATTTAAAAAGTTTCCGAACAGATGCCAATTTAATAATGCACTGATTACAAACGCTTATCTGTAGATTTTGTAGGTGCACTGCTCACTAAATTACGTGGTTACTGAATTAACTTTTTATGCATTCAGTATAAAGCACGAATGTACTCATTTATAAATTCAATGGCTGCAATGTTCTATGATTCTCATTATTTCTCAAAAGGTTTCAGGAAACAATACGTTTAAACCTCAATGCCCAACGTTCTATGACCACAGAGCATGGGCAAACCGAATCTGCTTTGTGCCTGTACGTCTATGATATTATCATAATGACTAACAATAACTTCATTAGACTTTGAAATATTCTCTTGTTTCATCAACTGTTTGATTTTGTTTAGTATATCATTATTTAAAAAATCCTATAAAAATTTTGTATTTGTACAACAGACATTGTAAAAAATGATACGTAAGACATTTATATATTATTTCTACAGCAACAGTAATTGATATAAAATTGGAATTTGTGTTCTACTTTCAAAATAACTGCATTTTGTTAATTTACTATAGTTAATTACGTGAAATAGCTCATCCAATTTTACCTTTTTTTTTTCCTACTAATCTCGAAATATCTAATATTGTCCATAATAGGACAAAATGTGTAATTACAGTTACCTCCTAATTTGTTCATTTCTTGATGCAATTTGAATTTCTATTACTTACTCTACACCTAAAACTTTGACTCTGAATACTGCAACATAAAACCAAGATTATTGTGTTAGATGTGTTGGAAAATAAATTCAATGAAATTGAAACAGTAATTATTGTCTGTATTTATGGGAAAGATCAGATTTGCAATGAATTTAGTTGATTCTAATGAAATAAAATGTAAATTAAAATAGGCAAGTATACAGTTACATAGTTTAGACATAACTACCCGCATTAAATTATTATAATCTACGTTAGTTTTGGGATACAAATTTGAATAAAGCTAAAAATGTACTAGTTGATCCGATTAAAATTCTCCGCGTTCCGTTGAGAATGACGTCTTCCCAGGGAACATTGAGGCCGACCTCTCGCCCTCGCGGATGGCCATCAGGCGAACTCAACCGCTTCCTCCCCTTCACCAGCGTTGCACCCCACGTAAACTTTCTGCTCCAGGCGCGAGCTTACAGCCCCTATACATATGAAAATTACTTAAACAGGCTTGTTTTCATAAAAAGAAACACCCGCCTCCGCCACTTTCTACTTTTGCTCCCCTTTCCTTTACAAGCAGGCATATTTAGACGAGGAATGAAGTTATCTCTGAGTTAGTAAGATCTCTAGTACTTGTGTTAGTTTTATTTTAAATGTTTCAACACTTGGAATGAATAAGGACTTTAAAAATGCATATCGCGTCTTGGGGATTAATTTTGGTAATTGTTTGACAAAAACTTGAACTCTAATTACCTCATTGAAATATCTTGCAGTTAGATTAAATAGTTCTCTCATATCTGATAAACAAAGCAAATTGTTCTTTTGAATGTTAATTAATTGGCGGTTTAGTGTGAAAAGTGTGCTTTACTAGAAGTATGTTTGTTTAAATTGTATATTAGGCACAGTAATTATCTTGATTTTGCAAAGTGAGAATGTAGTACACGAAAGAAGAGAATGAAACTTACTCAAATAAAGGCTTCTTTGCATGGCAGTCTCCCGAATCTATATTTTCCCTAATTTTTAAAGATAAATATTAAAAGATTGTTTCTAAATAAACTGTTGTCTATTTCTTTGATAAAAATAACTAATTGTACTGCGATGAAACGATGAGTAATAATATAACTTCCTTACGAGAAATACTCACAGTTATTAAAATTTAATTCCATTTATTTCAATTGCATTACTGAATTTACCATGGTCATTATGTGCTTTTGACTATGCCTATAATTGCAGGTCAACCATTGATAAATGTACCATTATTTGTTGAATCACAAAGCATTCAGTCAGCACCTTCTCACAATACCCCGATGTAAAAGGGGTCCACCAACTGTAAACAGATAATGCGATCAAAACACGCTATTCGGCTGTATAAACTGGGTTGATGAGAGAAAGTTTAACCGAGGTTGCGTCGAGCATCGGCTAGTAATGGTATCAAATAATCCAGTATAATTCGAAACGCTTCCGAGCCGCTCCTTGTGAAAGCGCCTTCCACGTCATTGTCGCTGGCTGGCGCGATCCCCGCGCGTGAGCGAACCTCGCTTGTCCGCGCCACGCCGGCCAACAATGACCTGACTGCGCTCAAACATTCAAATCAGCCCGCATTCCTCTTCAATTTGGCTTCAAAATGGGATCTGAATTCATTTAAATGTGTAATGAGGTTTTGGTTTGCATGTTACGCTGCATTCCGAACAAACAGGAAATTTAGAACTGTCGCGCGGGCTGTTTGTCAAATGCGCACCTATGTGACGTTTCCAAAATGCACTCGAGCGTAATAGCGGAATATGTTTCAAATTAATCTCCGTGCGTTGCAAATGTTATAGGAAATAGACTTCGTGCATTCAAATGTTCTTAACTTGGTTTTCATCCGTATCGACGCGCGGCAGCACATGTCCAGCGACGGGAATGCGCCACATAACCTCAAAATTCAATATTTCCTGCTTTCCTGCTCCAGTGCCGGTCACGCATCTACCGAACGATCAGCGTGACCGCCAGGGCGCGTCGAGCGCTTATCAGTCGCCCCAGTGACGGTGGCAGCAGCGAGGGAGCGCCCGCTTTGCGCTGCAAATGAAAACTTCGCTCAGCGACCGGTCTAATACCAGTGGCGTTGTGCGCGTTGCGCGGCCCACGCGAATCCATTACGGATACGGCGGGCCGAGCACCGCACCGCACGGCGCGCACGGAGCACGGCCGGCCGAGCACGGCAGGCGATGCGATGCGATGCGGCTCGCCACGGGCGGGGCCGCCCTGCCAAGAGACTTTAAAAATTGACTGTATTCCATTAAGGAATCCAATTTGATTATCCCAATAGAGAGTGCTCAGGCGGAAGCGTGCACTTCCGTTAGACGCAATAAGCCGATTGATGTCTGTCCCAGATAATGCGGCTAATTACATTAAATTGTCAGTTGCAATAATAAGCGCGCCGGCGGCGAACGCTCCCATCGACGCGCCCTCTTTCCGGAGAGGCGAAGGAACCTTGCCCCCCTACCTGCTCTAATGGACTCCGCCCCTATTTATTGCTTCTTGCGTTCGGCCGCCTCTCGGAGGATGCCTGAATGTAAAACGAAACATTAATAGCAATAGATTCCTCCTTCAAATAAAGATTATGTACCAACATACCATTGTTTGCAGTAAACTGTAATGGAACTAGTAACAGAACATGAGTAAACTTCATTCGCTTCAATATTATTAAAAATATCAAGAGTAGGCCTAATGACTTGAGTCTCACCACTAATAACGACACTTTTATTATTATTATTATTATTATTATTATTATTATTATTATTATTATTATTATTATTATTATTATAATGAATGTGAAAAATAGATCCGTAAGAGTTAAATGTTACCTGCAGCTTTCTGAAAATGCATCCTTTAGCTTGCTTCAAGGTTCTAACTTTGGTTTTTGAAATGTTGAATAAAAATAACAAGGAATCTAACTAAATTGTCATGTTTAAGAGTTCCGGGTGAGCAATTTTTCAGCATCAAAGAAAGAATGACTAGTTTTAGATCTATACACTACATTTGTATCTTTATGCTGAAAAACTAAACCCAGGGACCGACCCTATAATTATCAATTCTGTTATATTCCATTGTTATTTTTTATACATTAAAAAACAAGTTAGGATTTGAGCAAATGAATAATGTACATTTCAACAAAAGACAATTCAGGTGAACTCTTAACCTATTTCCGATGTTTCATGTTAATAATAATACACACACACAAATAATAATAATAATAGTCGTGTATTATCATGAGGCTCAGCCATTAGGCCTACTCTTCCGTAACCCTACATGAAATTTTTTACATTATATATGAAGAAGATTGAGGGACATTACTTAGATTTACTTCTGGGAGAGCAAACTAGGGACCATCCTAAACCTTCGAGAAACCTAATAGGATGAGGCTGAAGGTGAGGACATTGACAAAATAGAAAATCTGAGAATACATACTAATTAGAAAAAAATGGTAATACAAAAATGGTAAAATTAAATAACAAACTAAACAATAAGAATACAAATTGAGTAATGATAGGTGGTGACACAGTGGCTGCAACAGTGGTAACATAATCAGATTGAAAATTTAAATAATGAACAAAGATTACAATAATTTCAATATCCATATCAGTTTCAATCACATAAACATTATATTATATACTGTCAAGCGGAATAAAATTTAAGTTTCTCAGATATCACAGCCAAAAGAAATACAATTTACATGACAATAAGTAAATAATAGATATGAATTACACAATTTATAATAATTAAAAACAACCGACGATTTCTTGGTAAAGAGAGTTCAAGTGACCAAGTCCAAAACCGTTGAATAAAAATTAAATTAAAAATATAGTTTTTGAAAAAGGCCTTTAAAGTTTAATGATTTCTCACAAATAATATAGGTTTTTGTTTAGATGCCAAATAATTACTTGACATTTATGTACGTGTTCAATATTGTTAGTATTTAATATTATTTTGATTGTCATTTTACTTTGTCATTTAATATACCTCATTATCCAATAAAAGTGGACTTGAGCACCCTTTACTAAGAAACCAACAAAATATAAAAGTGACTAATAGAAAAAATAATTACTAATACATCTAGATCAAATAACTTTCATAAATAATTTGAAATAATATTACATTACAATCAGTACAGAGTAAGTTTGAGTTTTGTGAACAGTTTGGCAAAAATATTACTGGTGAAACTGTGAAACTTAAACGCCTTGGATAATAATAGAGCTTTTAATTGTTTCATAAAAGATTAACTGAAAAACATTTAATATTTGAAAAAACACTAAATGTATTATTCAGTAAATTATGTTACTATTAACATTTTACGAGAATTTACACCTGTATTTCAAAACACTTAATTTTCCCCTGAAATGAGCTTTGCATGCGAAAACGATTATGACTGTACGATATGAACAGGAATGAATGGAACGTTAATCGGTTTCTGTGAGCCATCACGAAAGATACAACCCCATCAGTTCCCCGAACGCTACCGCGGCACCAGTTTGGCACAACGGCTTTAATGCTTCGCCTCGTGCTTCTTTCCCCGCAGCAAACCATATCACCATAGACATGGAAGTGAACAATTGAGGGATGCGACACCTAATCCCAGAGAATGGCAGGCAGAGCAATGCGCCGGCGCCAGCCAATCACGAGAGAACGCAGCGGTCCCCGTAATCCGCCGCAGCGCTGGATATATGAAAGTGAAACATCATTTCACGCACAAATTGAACGCAACCTTTCCTGGCGGATCCTCTCGCCTGCGCCGAATGAGTTACACGCTGCCAGCGGCGGAGGCCATCGCGTCGGCTGTAAACGCACAATGCTCGACCGCCGCGAGCGCTTTGAGGAGGATCTGTGGCGGAACGCACAACCACTCCCCGCCAAAGAACCTCAACACCCCGGCACATGCACGCCCAGGCACCACATCGTTCCGCGGTGCGTTTGCTGCCGGCAGCAAGACCAGTTCCTGCATCCTCTATAACCGGGAACTCTAGCACAAAGTGGAGGTGGCATTTGAAAGGTTCTCTGGCTTTTGATGTTTTTAAAATTCATTATATATTATTTGTCACTACAATATAAATTTTGCAGTATACTAGTTTTTTACCATGAAAACATGGAACTCTAGTAACAATTTGTAAATCGCAAATGAGCTTTCGAACTGAGCGGTTCGTTATCTCGGAGCTCCGCTGACTTTGTTATTAGTGATACGGTATGACATTAAGTGAAGTTCTATTCAGTATTATATATAGTTTATGTTTATTCAACATCTGTTGAATACACTCATCACTGTTGTACACTCATCAATAGGGCAAGCTATCCGCCAAGTGCTGTTTACACTAACTGATTATTAAAAACAGAATTAGCCCTTCAACGGAGCAGAGTGTGTAGAACAACTCACCACAACAAACGACAAAGACATGGACATGTCTTCATTACTAGCCCTCAGCCAGTAGTAGTAGTATAAAAAGGTCAATGAGTTGCATCTCAAAAAGAAAAGTTGGAAATCAATTACAGTAGTGCGTCATCAGATAAACTAAATCGAATGGGTTATATGTGTCGTAAATATCAGAATAAGTGTCTGAGATGGCTTACCATCGAATCAAGAAAATAGTTTGAATTATTTAAAAGAACACATTAGTAATAAGACAAATAACACCAACACAATCCGAACAATATTTGTAACCAACATCACAAACATTATCGTTTTTATCAATGAACTAAGAGTCAAAGTAACCTCCAATTTTGTTGCTGACATTAAAAGTAAGAAAGTAAAATAAAGCTAAAACAATTAGACTTATAAACTTCGGTAAATACAATACAGACACACGAATCGTTCACTCTTATAAGGATCTGTCTTGCAAAAACTCTCAAAAGTATACAAAAGCATTATCAAATAACCTATAAGCAGGAGTTAATTCAAGACGTCAGCCAAAGTCAACCATTGTTAATAAAAGTTACCTGATTACAAAAAGAAAATAACTTTGTACAGGTAAAAGCGGCGACATTTGATGAACATGAATCTTTAGAAACAATACATCTAATTCAAATATCTAACAACCAAATTACATCTCAAGAAAACAAAGACCTAACAGTCTCATTTATATCAAATATATTTATATTTTGGACATCCATAAAACAAGTAGAATCATGTTATTGACTATGCTCTAGTGTTCAGGAAACGACTACTCTGTTACATGCCCTCAAAATGGACAACAAAACGGACGTTATAAATCGTACATGTTGTTACTCCAAAGAAATAATCCAAAGGCAAACTACATTCTCAATATTCTGAAATATACAATACTTCCGAAATAAATCACAAACTCTCCCTCTAAGTACTATATCACTAGTACACTACTCATTTAACATTTTACAATTGATCCAAAACTAGAACAACAATAATCAAATATACCCTCAAACCAATAAAACAACACCCACTCATGAAACAATCCAAAAGTCTCCCATTCAATAGTTCCTTATAAATACATAAATGGCTAAAGTTTCTTGAGCTCTTTCTGGTGTAGTGTATTGTATTACGAACTTCATTTCGCACGAAATGTTTGCCAACTTCACTGATTGACAAACGCATGTGTGACCAACATTCATGCAGTATATCACCTGTATCTAGCTGCTTTGTATTCTTCGTTTTCAGATTCGTTTCTTGTGTGAGATTATAAGGTTTCACATATTTCACTTGGCTCTCATTGCAAACAAATTTGGTATTATCGTCAAGAAACGAACAGATAAAACATTTATAAATAAGAAGTTATTTACAAAAGAATATGATTCTTTTTATGAAAAGGCATAAGGAAGTATATTGGCACAATTATTATAATGTAAAGAGTAAAAAAGTGTAAAACAAAGTAAAATGATCATGACGTGACCCTAAATTGATTATGATGTAGTACATTCGTGGCGTCCGGGGACAGTGTTAGCGGATTGGAAAAGTTAGGAAAACCGGACTCCCAATTTGGTTCTTTGTGAGTTTTACTGTCTGACTTTGTTTTATTCGATTAGGTTGGCACTTTTCCTTTCAGTGGACAAAAAACCTACCAAAAAATTCAAGAGCTCTCAAGAAACAGTTATGTAAACATTATCGTAACTATTAATACAATATTATCGTTCATAAACTCAGGGGTCGCTAAGGCTGAAGAGTTATTGCTGCCTCGTTCCTGAACGGTCGTGCGTTCGAATCAAGCCCGGAGCATGTTTGTGTGTCCGTAAACCGATTCCGTTTTCAGATATCACAGCCAAAAGAAATACAATTTACATGTCAATAAGTAAATAATAGATATTTCACAATTTATAATAATTAAAAACAACCGTGATTTTTGCTAAAAGAGTTCATGAAAGTCCAAACCGTTGAATAAAAATTAAATTAAAAATATAAAAAATAAAAATACCTCCAATGTTACTTACAATGGTCCCTATTCGACCTTAGTAGTTAAAAAGCGACCTTAAGTAAGTAAAAAAAACTTCTTTGATTCTCACAATTAGGAGTGCAATCTAAAGTTCAGTTTCGTCATTTTTAATCAACAGTAACTGCAGTACATCTCCTTCTTAACATAACATTTAAAACTCGACTCAAAAAATGAAAAATACCACAACCCAAATTACACAATATACAGAGCAGAAAGAACAGAGAACAACCTGAAACCTAATAGCAGTAAAAATCACGTTAGAACGACACTACATAAACATCCTCGACTCTTTAGACTTGAAAACTATAGCAATTAAAATAAACGAAAACAAATTCTTCATATCTGGAATACAATTTCAGCATTCAATAGCCCAGTCAAATCAGACCAAAAATTGGTGAACGAAGGAAAAAAGTCCTGTAAACTGGCAAGAAACCTGAAATGACTAAAACTTTGAAACTTCAAATTATTGTTCGTCGGTACCTACCGCAATTATACTAAAAATCCTTAAGTGTGACGGTCAGACGAGGGTGTGGGTATCGTTTAAAGTTTTTTTTAATCGGGGTTTTGCATATATATTCACAACTATCAATTCTATAAAAAATTATCCGATGTTTTGTCCAGATTACTTCTGACAAATATGATAATTCATATTTTATTTGTAAGGATCGAGTGCAAATATTTCATAAAGGATTGTGGACCCTGTCAATATATAAATGACATAAATCAATATACTAGTACAAATATATTAAATGGAATAATTACAATTTGGATTTCTTTACGGCTGCGGAACATATTCTCAAATCGTGCGTCCAACAAGGTGATGGGAAAGGTGACAGTTATTTGGAATAATCACGTTTACTCCGTACAAAGAGGGACAACTAATACGAGAGAGTTGATGGCTTGAATGTAGGACGAGAGGATCCAATGATTCCGTAATTCAGGAAATCCCAATTATTCCTATTTTTCTGATGGTTTGAGTATGTTTCAAACTCACTCATTTTTCACTCAATTTGTCAAATTTGACTGGGCATATAATCTCACAAGCGCTAATGTAAGCTTCGTTTTTCGTTTTCTAACTCGTATGATTTTGCAAATTTCTCAACAGTTTTGCTTTTGCTGCTATTATACGTTACCCTTTCTGGGAAGTTGGAGGTGTCTCCTATGTAGGACCAGGACATACTTCAGCCTTCGATTTTTCTGGAAAACATGAATTCGTCTACAACATGAAATATCTTTTGTTTTCACAACAAAATATGTTTGGAATGTAATCAGAGTTCTGAAATTTTACCATCAACTATTTATTTTGCCAGGCAAGGGGGAAGATCCCTACAATATTGATCGGTAATGTGTCAAGAAAACTTGCACGGGTAATACGCGACGTCTCGCTTTAACAGTAGTACCTGTCCTTATTTGATTATGCTGACTGCATCTTGACCAGTCACTCACTGATCCCTGTTATCCGGTACAATTTTGAAATTGATGAACATAAAAGAAGTGATAGAATTATCGCAACATTGGGTAAAATTGTAATTTGACAATGAAAATATTTCCATTGTTACATTGTTTCCAGTCAAAATATTTTGTTTTTAGATTAATATAACAACCGAATCGACAGTAAAAGCTTTACTACACTGGAAAATCAGCTGTGAACTAAGTTGTTATTTTTTGTCCATTTGTCCTAATTGTCCCATTTTGTCCCTTATCGTCCCATTTCCCAAACTTGACTCATATGCCCCTTTATCACCTTTGTCCCATTGCCCCATTTGTCCTTATTGTTCCTTTGACTCATTTGTCCACATTGCCTTTTGGTCCCATTTGTCGTCATTGTCTCTTTGGCCCTTTTCTCCATTGTCCAATTTTCCCCCCCCTTCCCTTTAGTCCCCCTTTACTCGCTTTTATCCCACATTGTTTTGTTCCCTTGGTCCTTTCATTTGTCGTCATTGTCTCATTTGGCCCTTTTCTCCATTGTCCATTTCCGAGCCAAAAGGGCCCATCTTGCAAAACTGAGGTTGAAATTTTGTTTGTATTGTAGAAAATCCTACGTTTTCCACCACGAAATACTTCAGGAAATGTTTTGGGAAGCAAAAAGCAACAAAAAAATCGGATATTTTTTGTTTTTGCGTAATAACATTTTAAGAGTTGATCTTAGCTATAAAGTGCAAAAATAGTTATGCACAATTTTAAAGGCCATGAAACGTACTATTTTTTGTCATATTGTAACTTATATGTTTATTATTGTACGCTGCTTTTACCGTTGAGTACGAGCGTTCCATTTGTATTTTCTCCTCTTTGTGAAATATTCGAGATGTCAAGTACTTCTGTCCTGTCAACTCAAACTTCAGCATTTCTCCGTCCCTTAATCTCTACCGGGATTTGTGCTGTACTTCCTAACTTATTGTTTCGACTTCCATGTTCAACGTCATGAACTGTCACAGAATCGATAAGTTTTGAGAAAAAGGAGGTTTTTAACAGAAGGATCAAACGTGTTACTTCTTTCACTTTCGTGAAGTAAAAAATACTGGTAGATTCAGTGGATATTTTTTCATATTGTTTCTAAATTCTACCATTGCCATACACACCAAAATTATCACTTATTTATTCAAAATTATAAACAAGAACAGAAATCAAAGAAACGGGTGTATTTTTTAACTTTTTTTCTTGTTTGGTAACGATTTGCGGAAGGGTGGTGGAACCACAATTTGCCATTTTCTTGTTCTTTTCCACGCGGTCCATAGTACCACCAGTGACATACGAAAAGTACCTCTTACGATCTGAGAAATACGCCACAAAACCTTGGGTAAGTTTCAAGAGCGCCATCTCGGCCTTCGTGGTCCGTCTGGTACGGGGCACTGGTCTCAGGCAGCGTCCCCTGCGAGCTCGTACTCCCCCTGCAGCCGCAACACAACGCAACGTGGTGGCGCCGGAGGGCCGCGGTGGTGTTGCGGTGCGGGACGAAGCGGGACGGATTGGGATGGGGCAGGGCAGGAAGCGTTAGGGGACGGCGTTGCTGTTTTTAGGGAAGGGGCGGGGCCGGAGTGAGGTGGGGTGGGACGGGGCGGGGCGGGCCGATGCAGGGCGCGTTAGGAGACAGCCATGGGTTTTGAGGAAAGGGGGGGCCGGAGCGGGGCGGGGCAGACGGCGCTTTGGGAGCGGAGCGTGAGGCGAGCGCGCAGTGAATTTAGCCGCTGATATTGACTCGCTTCTACCTGTGGCGGCCGCTATGAATCTCGATTGCTCCTCGCGCCGACGCGGCGCGCCGCTACCAGTGCTGTCGTGCGGCGGCGGCGATGACGGCGGTGGCGGCGACGGAGGAGACCGCGACTTCGGGGGCAGGTTTGAAAGAGATGGCGATGGAGGCGGAGGGACATTGACGATGGAGTTGATATTGACGGAGGTGGTGTTAGTGGCGGTAGCCGTTGCGTGGGTGCTGGCGATAGAGCCGGAGGCATTCAGGCGAGATCGTAGGGTTGATGGTTGGCAAGGGTGGTGACTTTGTGAGAGCGGTGATGGCAATGAGGGTGGTGTTGATTGATTGATTGATTTGTTCGTGTTGCCGGCGTCAACTACTCTGGTCATTAGTCCTTTAGTATAGTGCATGTTTGATTTTCGGAGATGCGGTGATCTTCCCGGTGGATGGCGAGATCCGCGCCGACCTACTCGCTATGGGGTTTCCAAACCAGGACTCTCCCACAGCGGGGCACGCCCCAGCCGGGACAAGCTCTAAGCTCCGACCGGTCTTCGGAATATGTGGTAGTAGTGCATGTTGCAGTGGTGTGTGTAAGAGCAGAGGATAGGACAAGGAATGGGAAGGACAGATCGCGCGCGGTCCGTGGCGCGTTTGGTAGGGTACTGCTCCGGCATTCGCCTGGTGATGATCGGAGAAACCACGGAAAACTGCCGATCAGAGCAGCCGGCCACTAGAATCCTCCTCCAGACAGCGACTGAATTGATGGTTGGCGAGGGTGGTGGCTTTGTGAGAGCGGTAATGGCAATGAGGGTGGTGGTGGTGGCTACAGAGATAGTATCGGTCAGGGCGTCGGTGGCGGTGGGAGAGCGGTGGCGATGCTGATAGGGCAGATGTAATGGCAATGCACATGGCCGTGGCGAGGGCGGAGCGAGCTCTGTGGCCGTGTACTGGGCGGTGTTTGCGCCACAGACGCCTTGCGCCACGGGCCCGGGCTCAGCCGCAGCCGCAGGTCGACGCTGCTAAACGGCATCCTGTGGCAAAGGGTTCTGCCAGTATCTCTTAAATTTGGATCTTGTGTTTCGCCCCTTTGTCGTACAAGCGAACATTCCAACATACGACAAAATTTGGCGAGGATCTCTCATGTCCAGTTATGGTTGGCATTTTCATTTTGAATTCCTTTTACATATCCTATGAACACACTCCACTTTTAACACATGGTAATATTTAATTATGCATATGAAACAGTGTCTTTTCATGAAAATAATTGAATTATGTCGTTTGTCCGTCGAGTATCACAGCACAATAAAAGGAAAAATATATTTAATTCTGCTCACTGTGCAAAACTCAATGATGTTATCTGCATAAATACGATAAAATAGTACAAACCATCTGTGCCCACGTACGTAGCAGAACCCTACCTTCTAGGCGAGTTGATTGTGAAACTTAATGGAATTTAAAGATAAAATATTCTTTCCCTACGTTATTGTTATGTGAAATTCTTCGGGTAAATAGCCAGAATTTTTAGTTTCTAAATCAAACTTCAATTGCTTTTGGAATTTGGACTCCATATAAATTTGAACGAGCGAAATAAATCCATTTCGATGAATTATTTACACTTTACCATATTTTTTGTTTCTATTTTGTTTCTCATTGAACAATCATTTCTAATTTTTAGTTATGACATTTAAACAAATTTTGGTTGAAATCGTCTTGAAAAATTGTCTTTTTCATCGATTTTTATGCACTTACATGAATAGGCCAAGAATTTGCTATTCTTGTAAAATGAAATTAATCTTGATTCGACTTGGCTGCAAGCTTGGTCGAGTTTCTGATGCAAAAGTTCAAAAATTGCGGGACATTTGCAAAAATGACCCAAATCTGAGGTTGATTTTGGTTTTTTATCATATTTTTTAGATAAAAAAAACTTTGATCAGATTAAGCTTTCAACAGTTCGTCAAATTACTGGTGGGCTTACGCTGTAAAAATTTTCGGAAAAGGGGGAATTACTTTAATCATGAAAAAAGATTTATATGGTCTGAAAAATAAAGTAAATTTAAGATATTGGTTTACTATTAGTGCCATACCAAGAAAGGGGGCCTTTGGATTACTGTTGTGCGAAAAGACAACTGGCAGCCTAGATCTCAAAAAATTTATACAATTCATTTTCAAAAAAGGGGTTTCGATAGAACTTTTTTAGGATTTTCTGAAAATTGCAGTTACAAAATTTTTAACACTTTTCTACCATTCCTGGAAGTAAATTATGTAGGAATAATTGTAGGTAGAATTATTGAAGATTCTTCAAAAGATAATAACATTATTTTGGCGTCTTCTACAAAAAAACCCCGAAATTTTTGCACAACGTTGATAAAAATTGTATTACTACACCTCTTCAAAGTCCAAACTGAGGCCCTGCCCTTTTGACTTGACATAAAGTACGTATTTTTTATGTAAAGACAAAAAAAATTTAAAAACTAACAGTAAATGTGTTTTTTTTAATCATATATTATATTCTTGCCAGACTTCGAATATTGTACACACTAATTCTGAGAATATTTTCTTCAATGTGTTAGCAAATTTTCTTTATTTGCATACTTTTGTGAGAGATCATGTGAGAAATCCAAAGGCAGAGGAGTACATTTAGTACTGTATTCTGGCGTTTTGGGATTGAGGGATTTTGTTATTCATCTGAAACTACTTTACAATGACCCCAAATTTTTAATAAGTTTATTTTATTTGTTATCCCCGTCGATATTCCGAAGATTCTTAAATTCCATTGAAAAAACGTAACTAACAATTTATTATCGTGTTTGACAGACTTGTATTGGGCAATCAATATGGTGGACTGGTTTCTTGCGAAACTTGGCAGAGGAAGGGAATGCCACCCCCAAATTCATAGCTTCACAAGTGTTCTTTAAAATCTAAAACATGTTCCATGACTTTTGACGATGGCATTCGGTTCCAATGAGTGTCAAACGCTTATTCTATAAAAAATGTCCTGTGAACGCACCTTATCTGGTCATCTGTTCGAACCTTTCAAACGATCTAAAACTGATCATGGCTGTGATCCAATTTAAAAAATTTGATAATTTTATGGTCGCTGACGTGTTGTATTTGCATAACTTTTTGGGGTCTTGATGGTTGCGAGCTTCAAATATTGTTTCTATCGGTCGCATAATATACCACGGATCCGTCCGTTCTACAATTCCTTTTGAATGACGCAATATCGACGGATCATTCCAGTACCTGACTAAATAGGTTTTTTAACTTATAACAATCGAGTTATGGCTTTAATGACAGTTACTAATTCTGTGCTTGCTGAAATAATCAAATCCATTTTTAATATTTCTGGCACGATACTCGATCGGAAATAACTTTCTATATGATCTGAGACAGGTGTCTGGGTTGACTAATGCAATAACTCTCTCTCGTGTGGCTTGGTGAACCATGGAAAATTGAATAAGGCAAATGAAGTTCCATTTGTTGACTGTGAGTTAAAATATTGATTTTTATTTTCTTTCCTAGTGGCAACGTTACATACTATCTCCTTTCCAGCTGGGAAAAAAGTCCGAAACTGATACTAGGGAAAAAGAGATAATCGATAATATCTCCCAACAAAGTGATGAGTTATTCAATCTCTTCCGAACAATAAAATTGTAGCAAGCAGAAAACATTACTAACATGGTCTAAACAATACAAAACAGTCAAATTTTTCATTAATTTGGTAGAAATCGTTTTACAAAATCAAAATGACATATCTGTCAATTATGTAATTCTTCAGAATTCCAATATTCCTTGTTCGCGAAAATGAATCAGGTTGTTTTATAAAACACTGAGAAGACAAATTTAGTATGTTGTAATTTAATGAATTTTATCAAGAAGAATAGATAAAAAATCTACTCAACTAGAATTGAACCCGCCACTCCCACTCCCTGAACAACACATTGACACTGGCCCTCACATGCCTAGCTTTTAAATTTAATTAGGAGTAGATTTCCACGGGTTGTTTCAATTTTGATGCATTATTTTTTATTATACTGGCTACTAACTTTGGTTTCGAGACATCTCACCTGTTCATGAAAATTTTTACGCAAATATGACATTGGGATCAACTATTTTACCTGTTTCTAAAATATAATAATTGAGGTAAATACCTTTTATAGCATCCATTAAAATGACTTGATCCTTTGTCAAGAAATTATTCTTGGATTACATGGCATAGAGTTAAAGGGTACATATTTGTTGTTGTTCATAGAATCCACGGGTTGCACGAAACAATGGACTATGAAATATACATTCCTGGCTCATTGAAATAATACTTTCAAAAGAAAACTCAGGCAGCTATCGTAATTATGAAGCCGTAATCAGGACTTTTTAACATTCATTCCATGTTTGAAGGAATCACCACTTTGTTGCACGGGTTACTAGAAAAAAATTGAAGGTGTTTTATGAAGATATTTTCACTTTTAAAATAGTGATTTTAAAGCAGTCGACTTTGCGTGTCCAACTGGTACCATGTAGCGTAACTTGTTTGCTCCATTGATATCTTCTGTAATAGTAGATAAGGAGGCAGAACATTAATCAATAACTAAGTAGAAAACGGAAACATCATATTTTCCCGATTGTACAAAAGAAGCGAACGTGGCATTTAGAGCTCGATTGATCGCATTAAATGTCTTATAATGCTTAGTCACGTTCTCGTAAGCTGCGATTAAAGCCGCTGTTCACAAAACGTGTATCGCAGTAATAAATGCTTCACAGTCACGAAAACAATAACACGAGCGACATAATGTCGCAAATATCACAGAGATCGATAGCCCCAACGTGTAATGCCTAGAATAAGACGACGAAAGACTAACGAGCATTCAGTTACCGTTCTTCAAAAACTATTTCTATAAACATGAACAATGATATCCAATTCTATTAAAATATTTTTTTCTCTTTTTGGTAGAATACATTGTATGGAAACTAATATTGCGGTCTGTAATTGCGACGTTTAAACATATTTAATGGTAGAGGTTATTTAATGGCTTGTGGCTTGTTTTTTAAAGATGGTTATTTTTTATTACAAAATATGAAGTCAGTATTTTAAAACAAGAAATTTAAAAAATAATTAAAGACTCATATTGCTCTTTCCAGATTCTTAGGAGGGGTCTATTGAAGGGTTTATGGAATGGATATTGTTGGTCATTAGTTGTTTGTCACGATAAACGCGCTTCCATTTGGCCCTGCAATGGCACGCGAACACAAACAGTTTGCGAGGGAGGCGCGACAGGGAAGCAGTCCATTGCGCCCCTGTTTGCAGTTGTTACCTTAACCCCAAAAAGCCATCCATAAGCCCCGCGCGTCTCCCGGGCGACGGCACGGCCGTTTGGGGCGCCGCCCCCCGAACAGCGGACCC
>CAXIVR010000002.1:61801162-61870794 GCA_964035755.1 Teleogryllus oceanicus | reverse complement strand
TGTACGCCCCAGCGGGGGCGGGCGTTTACGGCCCAGGCGCGGCGCGGGGGCGGCAGCTGGCGACGGGACGCTACGGCGCGCCGGGCTGCTCGCAGCCGCGCACCAGAGGAGATCTCACGGAGATTGGGAAACACTCCGTGAAGAAAATACAGGAAGGGGATCTTTGAATCATGTAAGAGTAAGGAAATGAAATCGTGGTTCACCAACATTGAACTAACATTGTCGATTAAGCTAACTATCATCTATTTAAAAAATGATGAGGAAAGATTCTCTCGAAAATCTTTGACTCTAAAGACTGTATATCTAACACCTTGTATCTACAGTAGCAGCAAGAAAGATATAAAAATTCTGATTAAGATTTCTTAAAATCTATTTCATGTCTTCTATCTTTCTGCATGATATATTAAACTAAGCCCGACACAGCCTAGCCCTTTAAAAAATCTACTGCAATTTTCGCAGGGACCAAATAGCGAAAAAATATCAGATCATGAGTAAGTCGTTAAAATAATTAATACCACTACCTTCAAATCACTAGAAAAATAGTGTTACTTTCTTGCACATATTTTATGCATTACTTGTAACCTTCAATTTTAAAACAATCAGAGAGTTAAACTACAATAAAAACTGAACCATTTTTATAAACATACTTTGTTTTATCCTAGAAAAAATTAACAAAAAGTTTGGAGCCATTTTAAAGAAAACATCTTTTTAATTCCCTTCAACTCAATAAAAAATTACACTAAAAGAATTTAAATTTTCAAAAAATTGCACGTGACGTTTTCACATTTCATTCAGCAAAACAAACTCTACCATCAACTTTGTAGTTTTGCGATATTAATTTTTTTGTATTTTTTTTTTTCAAATGTATATCATCATCATTGTAATTTTAGGAAGACGAAGACATTTTCAATTTTTGAAGTTTCATAAATTGAGAGGTCAAATTAATGAAAATTAGCTCTGCGTCGTGCTTTCAGTGTTCTTTGCTCTCTGCGAAAAAACTAGTGGGAATGCGCGGCATGTAGAAAAATAACCTCGTCTGAGTGTTATTGCTCAACAATTACTCAGATGTTTAAACAAGTTCATGACATAATGTAAAGATCTACAATTGAATGCGTTTACGCAGAAAAAGCAAAGTAACGCGTTTGGAAACGCGCGTTTGAAAATTCAGTGAAAAACGCGAAGTGGAATTTCAGTGAAATGGCGTAGTAGATTTTGCCTAGCAGCTGGTCTGGCTGCACGCTTCATGTCACCTGTGGGCTCAGTGGAGGGGGGATCAAAGACTCACCCGCCACAGCCCGGCCACAGTCCCCTGGTGGGAAGTAGAATCTATTAGTTATTTTTTTTATAGTCGCCAGATTGCGGACTCTGAATTAAGAATTTGAAGTGAAATACTGTATTCATTGAGCATGAACGGGATATTCGAATTAAGTGACGATTAACTTCGTATTTAATTTATGAACATGTAAACGACTAGTGGTTTTTTAAGACCTTGAATTATATTATACCTACTCACCATCGCCTACTTGGAATGCAGCAAGTATGAACAACCGGTTGTTAGAAGTAGGTGCAGGATGCACTGTAGTGATTGGTTCTAAAATAGGATAATAAGGGTGACGTCAGCGGATTTATCGAGGAGGTTGTCAAAACAATAGAGAGAAAAACACAGCGATCTTTGAAGGGTTGACCAGATTGGAAATTAGGGCATTCCGTCTTATGTCGTGGCGGTGCTATGCGTGATCGCTTGCGCGTTTTATTAAGTTCGAGTGATATTTGTGGAACACAGAAATGTACGGTAAATTAAGTGTAATTATATTTCCGCATTAGGAGTGCAACTAAAATTTTGTACCATTCAAACATGTAATCTCTTCATGAGTGAACTGGAAAGTGAACTTAGAATATTTTCGCTGTGGAGTTACAAGACGTGACTTAAAAATTTTACCAGTGAATTGTGAATTGCCAGGCTAGGTGATAGAAAATAATATTAGAGGGATATTATTCCTACTTGGAAAAAGTAATCAGTTTGACAAAGAGTATAGGTAGAGCTTGTGAAGCGGTTGGAGGAAGTTTCGACTTGGTCGCTGATCATCATGGACTTCAACAAGAATGAAGATGAGTCTACTCTACGTCGCGACATCGAGCGATGTGCGCGCGAAGAGGCAAGAAAGGATAAAAGCTTCTATAACGGTGTTTTTGCAATAACGAGAAAAATGGTCATGACCTAACAATAATTTGTAATAATCAATGATAGTTTGATAACTTTTGCATGCATAATAAATTATAATTCATAGTTTGAATAAAAGCTGATTCTCATTTACCATTACGTGCAATCCTAGAGTAGACATTTTAGAATTATTTTCAGATTCCTCGCCACTCCGTATGGACGGCAGATAAGGTAATTGGTTGCGGAGAGTAAGAAGCAACAATTATTTCATAAGAACCTGTCGACCGAGCTAGCGGGATTTACATTTATTGGTAATATAGCCGAAGACAGTAATAGATATTCTGGGATTCGAGTGTAACCTTTTCCTGGCGTCCAAATTATTTATAAATTCGAAAATTGGTTACGAGTAACGTCTTTTGAATCTGATCTTCAGGTTAATTTAAAGATAGGCAAAACATAGTGTAACATTCGACGCACACACCAATATATGAGTGTGTGGGTACGTTTAAGTATGTATATATTTCTATCATGCGTTGTAATAATAGAAATACATATGTTATGAGCAATTTGCGACTAATGCGGTTCAAAGTTATGTTAGTGTAAATTAAATTGTAAAATACCCCTAAAATCGTATGCCGTGCAAGTTACACAATGATTCACGGTTTAAATAATTTCAATTCAAAAACCAATGTTTTTAAGTGGTTACAAATGGCTCGGTTTCCGAACTCATTATTTTGCATTAATTTAGACTTTTTAATGGTTAAAAATGTGCCTATTATGTTCTAAATAAATTATTTGATTAGCTTTTAATACTCAATTGTGCATATCAAATTGACATTAAACATTTTTACAATAGTATTTACAATTTTTCCAATTTATTAAAATATTTTTAATATAATTTCGAAATGTCGTTAAAGGCAATAGACATTGTGGAATTTAATGGTGTGTAGGATTCTTATAAGCTATAAATAAGCAGATATTGAAGCTAAAGCTTATTATATTCTGTTTGAACAAAATAATAGTGCCTTCTCAAAACATTTTAGAAACTCTGCTTTAAAACACTTTTCATTTTCACTTTAATTATATTTTCAAATAATATTCTGTTAATTTGATTTTTCCGGTAGTTTTCGCACTGGATTGGAAATTGTGTTTATTGATGCAGATAATCACGGATATCGTGAATTCTAAATGTCTACTTATTGCTTATCATGTCAAGGTCATGATAATGTATTTGAAATTGACTCCAATACAAATTCAGCTAATTTGAAACCATCATAAACTTTTGTGATGTACTGTTCATTCATATTCAACATTCACGAATTGTATATACTTTAATTGTTCTATTTTTAGTGTCTATCATTGTTGTTCGGGCAAGTTATTTTACAATGCTCAGTGGGAAATCGTGATTAATCAGGGTTATAATTCTGTTATTATTTCAGTGCGTATGATGTTGTGCTCTCAGATGACAAAGTAAGAACAATGCAAACAGAAATGAAATTAATGCTACTCCAGATTATCGAAATGAATACAAATATGCATCACAAGCGCTTTGTTTGAATTGGACGTTTTCAAGTAACAGCTGAGAGTAGCGCAGAAAAGCAATATTTCAATTATGAAGCTGTTTCCAATAACGCGAGAAAGTATGTGCTATTATAGCACCACTAGTTTAAACGAATAAATACGTTTCGTTAATAACTTTCCCTCTTAATATGGAAATGGAAGGATAGAGAAGACGAAGGAGTTGAACATGCGAACGTTGTCGCACGGATATGCTAGTGAACAACATAAACGAACAAGAATAATTAGTTTTTTTCGATATCAAGGACACTGTCAATGAGTTTTTCCGTAGACAATTTGACGCCTTTTGCTGCAGTAAGTATTTCATAACTTTCAAAATTCTACGTAGTGGTATGTGAGAAAGTAAAAATTGATAACACAAGCCTACGGATTACATCAGTTCTCTCTAGGGCAGCAGGTGACAGTAGTGGTAAAATTTCGTCCACGGGTGAGTGCATTATATTACCTCCTATTAACACAAAGAAAATTAAAAGAAGAAAAAATTGAGTAGGAAAGATACAGGAAAGAGAATCACAAAAATCTTAAATTAACACGGTGGTGACTTATGACTTTTCTGTCAGCAAGTAATCATGTTGCGTTGAACAGCGACGAAAAGTTCCGCGTGTCTATCAGGTTCTGCATGTTACAATGCGTCTTAACGGTATCTGGGAAGTGGCAGCGACATATGTAGTGTTTGTTACTGAGCCCTCGCTGGGAGACCGTGACGTAAGTTGCCGTGATTTCTGGTGGAGAATCGTAGGCGACCACCCGGACCCTGAGTTTCGCGGCGGCACTCACGTGGTTAGCTTCAAGGTGGAGGTAGTGAGTTGGCGATGCTAAGCTCCTGCAACCCACCAGTTTGCCCGGTAGCATATAATCTATCTGCACATACATACGGCACCGGGCCTCCTGATTGGCTAGCAGGCGCCGAGCGCGAAACCACACGAAATTCGTTTATATTCTCTTGCTACGGAAGTGTTGTAGAATCGCTTTAAGCGCTGTTTTGTCACTTTGTACATACACCTTTCATTTTATTACTATTTGTAGATATATGTTTTATTCCTTTTTTCTGTCATTCGTATTTTGTTATTCAATTTTATTTTATAATCGTTCGTGACGGAGATGAATCAAGAATTTCATTCTGTTCATGTCTCGATATTTGTAATGGGCCACTAACATTTTTTAGGGGAGAGAAACTGTAGCAAAACAAACGAGGTTGATGGTGTTGATGGAAATTGAAAGTTTTCGCAGTATTTTTTCCAATTTTGAGAAAAATTAAATAAAAATTAACTTAGGTTACAATTTGAAAATTGTATTCAAATATCTACTGGCCTTCACATTTTTATATTCTTATAATATATCATAATCTTATTGAAGATAATTTTATTTATTTCTGGAGGATAAATAGGTTGTAATAATGACAGTAGTTGATTTTCAAATTTCTCAATACTTTTCGCCAACAATTTTTTTAAAAAATTTTTAATAGCATCTAAATTAATTTGAACACATTTATTGGGGACATTTTTATAATGGTTTTAATGCCTGAAATGAAACACAATGACAAACTATGAATTTTCACCTTGGTCTGGTCTAGGCCCTAGTTATGATCATGCCAATAGCGCACAGATCTTTCTATTGGATTTGTACGACCACTAGTATAATCTTCTTCACAAATATCTTCATCTAATTGAAAATTGGGCCGGAGATAATTGCGTGATCCTTCAGTACTCATTCCCATTTTAAAACATTGAAGTAATTCTTACCCTTTTGTCTTATCATTTGGCAGGAACCGTAGCGTTTCAGCTGTTCTTACGTTATGGTTATGACATTTCTTTATTGTTATAACCCTGCAAAATCCTTTCTGAAAATAAAAATAAGTTATTTAATAATTAAATAACAATTATTGCTAAAATGAAAGTTTTTGAAAATTCAAAGAGATCCAAAGAAAAGTTACAATACTCACAATTGAATATTGACGTTTGACGTTTTGACGTTTTCGGATATACTACTGATTATTCTACTGTGTATTCTACTGTGTATTTACAGAGCTGCTTCTCAAGGTCACTCAAGGCCCGTCAGCACGGTGGCATTTAGGCACGGTTTTTCGAGTCTTTCTCAGTCATGCCGCTAGAGTCGCTTCATCGGCTGCACAGCTTGATACGGTCGCGAACATGCGACACCTAGTGGCACGACTGAGAAAGACGCGGAAAATCGTGCCTGAATGCCATCGTGGTGACGGGCCTTGAGTGATCTTGAGAGATAGCTCTGTAAAAACCGCAGTATATCAAGATTTAAACCATAAATCATGATAAATTTTCTAAATTGTACGTATTTCAATGACATTATTATTATTATTATTATTATTATTATTATTATTACTATTATTACTATTACTATTATTACTATTATTACTATTATTACATTACTATTATATTATTATTATTATTATTATTATTATTCTGAAACCAATATATTTTCTAACTTTCCTAATATTTCCGTTAAAGAAACCATTTCCTTTACTTTGGTTTTGTGACAGGTGCATTATGACAGGTGACAATCCTTAATATCTTAGAATGTAAAATAAAATTATATCATTTTAGATAATGTATATTTTTAACATTATAATTAATATATTACAGATTATAAGTTACAGAAATTTAATACATTCTAATTTTTAATTATACGTAAGAAGGTATATTACTAAAATGTTAATACATAATTATTATTGTTTAATGAATAGATACATAAATTTAATAATTTTTATTGATTCCTTCTAAAGTTTGGGTATTATTTTCAACTTAATTATTTATAAGTAATATTCCACAATTGCTAAAGTAGAATTGTTGAAGGGAAAATTCGTTTATTGAGATTTTTATTTGTATACGTCAATTATATACTTCTTAAGGGGTTTAGTTTGCTAGTCACAAGAAAGGTAAATATTTGTGAAATCAATTTTCTTGCTCTGGACTGAAAATAAAGCCCGAATGGTGTTTGGGGATTTGTAAATGGTCTGTGGAACTCACTGTTCCTTCTTTGATTAGCTCCAAGAGTTGATTGATTCTCCGGCCGTTTTTAATCTGAAACACCTAATTGTGCATCACAACGTGGGAGAAATTTCTACGGATACTCTGGGCTTAAACCTGTACGCACACGCGGTTGGATTCCGAGAGTGGTTTGTTTGTAAATTCCCAAAACAAGTTTCAGAAAAAATTAATTGAATTTCTGCGCGGGATGAGGCAAACAGTGACAACAATCACAAATAGCCATATCAATTCTAATGAATTGCCCTTTCATGGTTCCTCGGATTGGTTGGTTGGTTAGTGATTCCGGGCGCGTCAACAGATGAGGTCATTAGTCCTGTCAGTGTAGTGCATGTTTTTCCCCGGGAGATGGTGGTGATCTTCCGTCGTTGGATGGCGAGATCCGGCGCCCACCTACCGTCGGCTAGCGGGGTTTCTCTCTAACCCGGTCTCTCCCACCAGCGAGACGCCGCCCCAGCCGGGACAAGCTCTAAGCTCCCGACTGGTCTCCCGGAATAAGTGATAGTGTAGTGCATGTTAGTGTAAGTGTGTGTGTAAGGGGAGGATAGGACAAGGAAGAGGAAGGAAAGATCACGCGCGGTCCGTGGCCCGTTTGTAAGGGTACTGCTCCGGCATTCACTTGGTGTTGATCGGTGAAACCACGGAAGACTACCGACAAGAGCAGCTGGCTGCTAGAATTCTCCTCCAGACAGCGACTGAATTCGACCTAGCTGAAAAGCTAGTGTCGAAAATCCTGTCGCCAGGACTCGAACCTTTGACCTCCCGGTGAGAGGCGCTGCAGTGACATCAGTTGATGCACTAAGCTACCGCTCCCGGTATGGTTCCTTGGAGAAATGCGAACATCAGTTTTAGAACAACTATTCTAACTCGAAATTTTTGTTCACATCTTCACTAATACTACGTATTGCAAAGTTTTGTTTTGAAGCTGTATGACGACGTCTGAATACATTTTTTAAAAAACACTATAAACAAAACACTTTACACAACGCACTTTAATAATCTGTTCGTCATGTGTGTCCAGTGTTAAGTTTCATTTTTATAATGTAGCTGGACAGCCAGCATTTTTCAAAAGCCATCTATTTTCCTCTCCTATTACGTTTCTGTATGTACTACTATAATGACATACACTTTTCTGAAAGTGAAGGGACATTGCTTACTATCTCTATAATAAAATAAAATTCTTAAGATATTTCTGCCAACGTACGAACAAAAAAATTGTTTTCCTAAAGGTTTTGATGATTTGACTTTCCATTTCTTTTGGGTTATCTTCGCGTATTCCTCTTCTCAATTGTTAATGTCTTCAATTGAACTTTTGCACTTCTTATGACAGCTTCTTCATTATCCTCTACAACTTCATAGCTGTGATTTTCTTGGAAAGAAATATAATTTAGTTTCCTATTCAGCATTTATTCAGGTAAAACCAAAATATAAGTTTAGTTACTGATAAAACACGTTGAATTGTTAGTTCCCATAATGATAAAAATTACTATCACAGCTGTTGTCAGATAAAAACGCCCGAAAACGTAGAATCGATCGCTTTGCCTTCGATCACAGTAGCCGAGTCCATGTACACTGACGCTCGCTGTGGTTCTGCAGGGGTTCCATAGAAAGAGAACATACGAATTTCGCGCGGTTTCGCACTCCGCGCCCGCTAGCCAATCAGGGACGCGTGGTGCCGAATAAATGTGCAGTTTGCTTATATGCGGCCCGGCAAGCCCGGCAACTCACCAGTTACGCTCCTGGCGCGTCGATCTTTGGGCAGGATTGGTTGAAGGAGATTCCTCGGGGTGCTCTGGAACCCACAAAGAAAAGTCCAGTGGGAAACTGATACCTAGGTTGTTAGGTTGAACTGATACCTAGTTATAAGGTTGCCCAGGTTCTCGCGATACCCATGTCGTTAGCCTAAAGGTGCAGACAGTGAGGAGACGGAACGGGGGCTCCGAACCGCCCGAACCTCAGTTCGCAGATCGCTGTCACTTGCCCAGAGAACCTCAGATTGTCTGGGCAAAGAGGAGGGACTTGTTCCCGACGCATGTGGGTAGCGCATTGTTTTGCTACGGTATTGGCCTAGGAGCTCTGAGCTAGCAGGGCGGCCCAACCCTGGCATTGTATAGGAACGTTACCGTGAGGGTCAACTGTGTTCTGGCGAGACTCAGATGCCAGGCCAAAGGCGCACTTAAAAGCCTATGGGGTGCGAATAGAGGCTAGCGCGTAGGTGCCAACCTCGGAGTGAATTCCCCCAGATAAAGTACAAACACGGCAGGCATTCTATTGTTAGTTACCGAGTAGATAGCTCGACGAATAGGGTCACGAGTATTTCTTATATCAGTAACTATTTTCCCCAATAACATTGTTTAAATATTGTGTTGCTCAAGACGAGTTGGTGGGAAAAAGAGCATGTTCTCCAAGACCAAATAGGCGCCTTGACATTCAGTCACCAATGTGTTATTAGGAAGAGACTAAAAATAAGTCTTTTTTTCTTTTTAAAAAAATGCTTCGAAGTGTGTGCTACTAATTACGTTAATATTAGAACAGCAATTCAACAATTTTGTATTATCAAAATCGTATCAAAGATGTGCTTGGATTAATGGAAAAGAGAAGTATAGTTTATAGGCCTTGATAATTGACTCACGAATGCTTCTCGTTTGAGAAACATAATAAGAAACTTCGAGATGTAGTAACTCTTAGTTCTAAATAATTTTGACAGTTTATTTTCACGCGTGAGATATTGTGACCATCCGTTTGCCGAGGTCTCGGAAAACGGAGCACATCAATATTCAAGAATAAGATGAGCTGTTTGAACGCGCGCCAACGCGCATGAATACAATCCGAAAATGAAAACTACGAACTATATCCGTAAGGGAGCGTCTCGGTAGAGTATGCGACACCGAGTCGGGAGAAAGAAAGCTTTCTTTTCTGAAGTAACAGCTGGAGAGTGAGGACCTACCGATCACGAGAAGGCGGCACCTCGTACTGCTACGGACTTCAGGACTGCATCTACGATAAAAACTCTTCAAGACATTCGAGGAGGTAATTATCATATTACAAGGCATTAAAACAATTCATCAGGAAAAGGATGAAAGTATAAGTGACGCATTTAAAATCTTTGTAAGAGAGAGGAGTGTGAATAGCATGAAACTAACGGGCCATTCATTTCTTTTCTTTGCAGTTTTTTATTTTTATATTTATTCTTCTTATACGATAGACTCAGTTGTCGTATTGTAGATTCTTTTAAATATGGAATTAAAAGCTAGTTACATTCTATAAAAGAATACGAAAAAGTATCAACGGAAAACGAGACGGAGGCCACATCGTGAGTTGAACAACGGTACTGGAAAGGGGCGACCGTGCGGTTCTGCAGAGGGCGGCTTTGCTCCCTGACCGAGCTGCAAGGACAAGGACATCGAGCGACTGGAAGAGTCGACGCCGTAGATTTCTCTACGCCGTGAAAAGACGCAGTAAGGTCGTGCCAACTGAACAATTTGTAGATATTAGAAGGAATAATTTGTTTCGGAAAGAAAGTATTAGTACAGGTTCTTTATACCGATATTCTGTAAAAATAGAATCAATCTTTTCTTTCAAGAAAAACTTAGCTAATTGTAAAAGTTGCAACTAGGAATTTGACTGGAATGATTAGGCAAAGTTTTAAGTATTCTTTGAAATTGATTTAAATGAGAGAAAGGAAACAGTGTAGTTAATTATTGAGAGTGTAAGTTGTTTTCTTTTTTTCAGCAGGACAAAATTCTTGTATATGTAAAGTGTTTTATGTTCATTTACTGTAACAGCAAATTAATTAGAATATACTTAAGTAAGTGGAAAGTGATTCGACTTGAGTTTCTGATTAAATGCATTCAATCCACAACGCCCACATGACCCTGATCCCCGCTATTCTAATTGTATTTTTTTATTTTGCGCCCACCTTGAAAACCCATTCTGAGCTAGCCGGCGGAGGGGTGGGTCGCAATATAATGTCGCCGCGCCTGCGGCTGCGCCTCGTGCTGGGGCGGCGCGGACGACCTCTGACCCCGCGGCATCGCGGCGGAGGCGGTCTCGTTCGCGATCGCGTCGGCGGTCGCGTTCACGTTCCGCCGGGCCACGGCACTCGGCGAGTCCGGACGCTTGCGGCTGACAGCCTGGAGCGAGGACCTCTTACGAGGGCGATGGCTGCGGCAAACGTGCAGCAACAGGAAGCTCGCGGTGAGTCAGGACCCACAGGTCGCCAAATAGGCAGGAATAGGCTTTAAGAATAGGATGTTGGAACATCAAGGTCTAGCTCTAAGCTCGAAATCAAGACTTCCATGGGTACATAAACACATTTGATATTGTCGGTCTCGTAGAAACTTGGTGGAAGGAGGGTGAGACTTTAAATGTGTCTGGTTTTACAGCCATATGCAAAACTAAAAAACGTAGAGGAAAGGGTAGGTACCGGAGGTGTTGCGTGCATATTTCAGGATAGGTTAGTGCAATTTATTTATGAAATTACAACAAACTCCGACAATTTTCTTTGTATTAGACTAGTAATGCAAAATACAGACCTCGCAATTGTATTTATATACCGTCACCACAGGGCTCGCGTTATTATTCTCCAGAAGCTTTTGGTGAAATCAATAATTTCTTAGACTCGTTGAAGCAAAGGTATCCGAATACTGATTTACTAGTCTTAGGTGACATGAATGCTAGAATTGGTCATGAGCAGGAAGTATTTTCGGAGTTCGATCGGCAGAAGCGAGAGCTAATTCTAGAAAAAGCAAAGACTCAGTCATCAATAATGAGGGCAGGAATTGTTAGAATTATGCGAGAGATTTAATCTCGAAATCTTAAATGGCAACTATGGACAGGATACTGAAGGGAACTAACTTTTATTAGTGGGAATGGGTAGTGTAATAGATTATGCTCTGTTGTCTCATGAAAGAATAAACAATTTATTAGATTTTGGAATCGAATTACGGGCAGAATCCGACCATTTGCCTGTGTGCGTTCATTTAGCAGTAAATGCTACTGAACTGCCACAGGCAGTGGCACGAGCAGGACAACAAACTTCACAATAGCAAGACGACGGTTTATATGGAAGAGGAAAAGCGACAGGAATTTGCAGATGCTATTCTTAACTCGGTAGGGTGGGCACGAGAGGAGCGGTCACCGGAAAGGCAAGCAAGAATTTAGAAAGGACTCTTTCGTCGGCGGCGCATCGGCGCGGCGGCGCGGCGTCGCGAGGGGCGGGGTCGGCGGTCGGCGGGCGGGCGGGTCGGTGGCGGGCGGTCGGCGTGGCGGGCGGTCGGCGGGCGGGCGGGTCGGCGGGCGGGCGGACGGCGGGCGGGCGGGTCGGCGGGCGGCGGGTCGGCGGCGGCGGGTCGGCGGCGGGCGGTCAGGCGGGCGGTCGGCGGGCGGGCGGGTCGGCGGGCGGGCGGGCGGGTCGGCGGCGGCGGTCGGCGGGCGGGCGGTCGGCGGGCGGCGCCGGCGGGCGGAGTGGTCACAGGCGGTCGGCGGGCGGGTCGGCGGCGGGTCGGCGGCGGGTCGGGGGTGGGTGGGCGGGCGGGCGGGCGAGGGGGCCTGGGGGGCGAGGGGGCAGGGACGGGGCGGGCGGTGTGCAGGGACGGGGGCGGGCGGTGGGCAGGGACGGGGGCGGGCGGTGGGCAGGGCGGTTGGGCGGGCGGTTGGGCGGGCGGTTGGGCGGGCGGGTGGGTTGCGGGCGGTGGGCGGCGGTTGGGCGGGCGGGCGGGTGGGCGGGCGGGCGGGAACAGGCGGCGGGTCGGCGGCGCGGTCGGCGGGCGGCGGGTCATGGGCGGGCGGTCGGCGGCGGCGGGCGGCGGCGGCGGGTCGGCGGGCGGCGGGGCGGCTTGCGGGCGGCGGTCGGTGGCGGTCGGCGGGCGGGCGGGTCGGCGGGCGGCGGGTCGGCGGGCGGGCGGTCGGCGGGCGGGTTACCGGCGGGCGGCGGTCGGCGGCGGCAGCGGCGGCGGCGGCGGCGGGTCGGCAGCGGCCGGCGGGCGGGTCGGCGGGCGGTCGGCGGCGGGTCGGCGGGCGGGTCGGCGGGCGGTCGGCGGCGGGTCGGCGGCGATCTGGTGGCGGGTCGGCGGGCGGGTCGGCGAGCGATTCAGCGAGTGGTTCGGCGGGCGGGCTGGCGAGGAAGCGTGGGTGAGAGAATGGAAAACAATATGGATCTGCGAGATCGGGAATCGGTAGGTGGAGGATGGGTGGTTAGTGGGAGGAGAGGGCGTGCCCGTGCCAGTTAGGAAGCGCAAAATTTTGAGGCAACACGAATGCCGCGCCGCCGCTTCTAAACTGGCGCATAGATTTCGAACGACGCGCGGGCGGTGTCCTGCCGAACTGACTCAACGTGCTGCCCTGCATCCCGTCGCTTTTCCACGAAAAATATCCGGTGACCAAGGCGTGCATTATGGTTTGGGAACTGAATTTGAAAGACAAAAATCTAGGGACATTCGCGGCAGAAGCTTTTAACTAAACAGTGGATAAGTAGTCACACCAACTTCTGTTCTAAACTATTACGAATATAAGCGCCATTACGTATCACTCAGAGTAAAGCTTAATTTATAGGTAAAAGGTTAATTTTTCAAAGCCCGCTTCGCAAATTCGAAATACAGCTCGACCTGGTTATAATGAACGTCTGGGGTGTGAAATTTTTCGTTCACTATATCCATGATGTCAAAATTAAACTTTCTCAATATTTGATTTTATTTATATAGAGATACAGCAAAATACATTAACAGCACGAACTGAAATATTTCAATATCTTTATTTGTCTCTAAAAATCAATTATTTTCAATTGTTTGCTTCGTACTTTTTCATTAGTAATTTCTAGATCCTTCTCCAGAGTTCGTGCTCTCTCCATACTTAATTCTGCATTGTCTACTCTATAAGTATCGTAATGCAGTCTTGACACTTTCAATGCTTCTTGCACTGTTGGAACCCTCTCCCATTCTCTGGAAGGCCCTTTTACTCACCTAATAACATACGAGATCCTTTAGGTAGTGGGGTGGCGCAAGCGGCTCATGAAACTGATCGATTTTCCGCGCGTGGGAGGAGGGGGGTTCGCCAGGTTTTAGGACTAAGGAAGTCGCGCACTTCCTGTCGCCTGCGTAGAACACAACACGCTTTCTCCCGCAGAGTATAAGACCAAGCTTGAAACTGAAGCAAGCAATCGCACGTCGCCAACGCCAGTTGTAGCCCACGCAGGACGTGGCCCCATTCCAGGCCCGCTACCTTCCATTATGACCTTTGGGTGACTTTTTCCCATCTGCTTGCTATTGGAATTAATGGATCTGAGGCGAAGTAGTTTTTTTCCACGAGGGAATTCATTTTCAGGACGTTGTATTTCCTAAATTCACTATCGCCAACGTTCAGGTTTACTAAAACCGAATATTCTAATTGCTTATATTTCGCAATAAGTGAAATCCGGGCAATGACTTATGTTCACTGTAACCGCAATATATAACTATCAGATTGTATTATGTTTGAGGTTGAATCGACCACTGCAATTACTATTTCCCACTTCCAGGTGGACGATCCCTCTTCGCTGCTTCTCCGATTCCCTCTGAGGCTCGCGCCGCCGCCGCCGCCTCTCCGTTGTTCCAGCGTTCTTTGTGTTGCGAGTTTTCCGCTCCGCTGTGCTCGCAGCCGTCATAGCTGGGCAAAAGGTGGCTTCGCACCGATGGCGACGCGGGCGGTCGCGTTCCAGCTCTGGTCGCGCAGCGAGGCGATGGAGGCGGCGGCGCTGTTCGAGTGGAAGGCGCCTCACTGTCGCTGCGCTGCCAACGCCTTCGCCCCGCCCGCCCTCGCGCCAGGCACCCCGCCGACGACCTCGGATAACCGAGCTTGCCCTCCGCTGTCGTCAAGCAACCCCGGCGGCGGCGGCGGAGGCCGGAACGACGGTGGAGAGTGATGGGGATGGCGGTTGGTGAGACGGTGGCGACTGCGTGGGAGGCGGCGGCGGCGAGTGGCGGTGAGCGGAGGCGATGACGTCCGCGGGGACCGGCAGCGGCGGCCTGCAGCCATACGACACGGACGGAATGGTCGAGAGGACGCGACGCGACAAGATGGGAGGGAATGTTCACCAGATGATGCTCGTAGCAACACGCTGAGCTATCAATCCCGTCACCGACCGCCTAATGATTCTAATTACAGAAAGTACACAGAGATGGTACAAACGGAGATCTTCGCACAATTCACTCCCGCCACCCAAGGCCGTATATCGTTCTTCAAATAGCTGCTGAAGCGCTTCACTGAATGGCATACCTGAAAACAATGAAAACGTACATTAGCAATGCAATAAATGGATTCATCAGTCTGCTTAACAAATTATATTTATAAATTATTTCTGTTACAAAAGAAATTGCGCTTTTTGAAATTATTACATAAAACAAATTCGATATATATTGTGTTTGGTTTATTCAATTACACAATTAAAACAATACTATATTCTATTATACGATCCGTACATGATGTTGTGTTTCAATGTGAAATTCAGACATTCAAGATGACTTCGCTTGATGCACCTATGGATCAATTACTTAAAATCCATTACATCTAATAAATAAAAGGAGATTCTCGTCTATCCAGCTCGAGCATTAGACAGAAGTAAATTCTTTTTTGTTCAAGTTTGATATGACCTACCCGCCGCGGTTAAAACAATCTCGTGTAGACAATCAGTTCTTGGGAGAACTGATGTTCTAAGACAAACAGTTCCCTAGTAAAACACTTTCCCAATACTCTGTTCTTCACTCGAAAATGTACCTGTTATCCATCTTCAGTCCGCGAGACTTCCCGCACGTAAAGAAAACTTTGGTACAACTTATCTCTTCTTCTATTTTTATTCTTATACCACCCAGGAGCAAAAAGCATTTGAAGGTATCCAAAGAGAAGAAGGGATCTGAAAGCTTTTGTTCCTAAGAAGACACACTTGACGAGCTACTCCGGGGGAAAAGGGAACCCAAAGGGGAGCGAAGGGAAGGGAAGGAATCTCAGTTGGTAACGCGGCACGCAGCCCACTCGACGGAGCAAACACTGCTGGGAAACAATCTCGGAGATGCAACGCGCGCCAACGGGTGGGCGGGCGGGGCCATACACGAGCGCAGTCTCCGCAGCGCGGAGATCTTGCCCGAAAAAATAAACAAATGTATTGCAGCGAAAAACAGGGCTTCCACTTGAGCCAGCACGCGCGCCAGTGTTGAACGTTAGCCGCGCCGCCGCACTGGCGGGCGTTTTACTGCACGAGCCTCTCCCGTTGCGTCCTCGGATCGCCCGGTCGCCGAAAGGGCAGTTCTCGGCGTGTTACAACGCGTGTGGCAAAATCTGAGGAACTTTCAGGATAGAGCGCGAGACAAGCTACAGTGAATTTGAAAGCTAAACTGAGAGTAAACAAGAAGAAAGCTATGAGCTTGTGTTGAAGTACGTTTCTGTGATAATGAAACATTCGACATTTTAAATTATTGATTAGTCTACTACAGAAAAATGGTGTGAGTTGTTCAAGAGATAAATAAAATAACCTGAAGACGCAGAAACTACAAGGAATCTCCTTTCCGGAAGTTAACACATTTAGACATTCTGGCAGTTTTTCTGCCGTACTTCAATGCCTTTTAACACACATTTGGATTTCCCTACTTAGTGTTTCTTATAAAGGCTTGAAAACTGAGAAAACGACATTTCAATAATGAATGTATCAAAATCAGTTGAACGTGTTTAAACAATGATAAAAATGTCACACATTCAACCAGTCTCCAGATATTTTCGTTAAAATCCCTCCTCGTATCCAACAACTCTAACCCTCCTATATCCAAAGTAAATTCATCAACAATTTTTTTCATGGAAAAGAACTCGATAAAAATGTCACAGCCCTTCCGTGACCGCTGCCCTTGGTTCGTCAGCGTCCACGGGTTCAGGCCAACGTCCAGTGCATTGGCGGAGTGACCCCTCGCCCCGCGCACCAATCCGTTTCGTTTCTGTGCCCTTCCTGTTACCTCCTCTTACCTCTCACCCCCCCTCCCTGTTACCCCTGCTCACGTTAGCGAGGCAGCGTCACTGACTCGGGAAATTGCTCCGCCCCTTTGAGATAACTGGGAGGAAAATCTTCGAGGGAGGAAGGGGACGTCTGAAACTTGAGCAAAGCCAATGATAAGAGCGGATACGCCTCGACGCCAGGATTGGTCACGTGTCCAGCGATGGTTGTCCAAGCTGTGGAAAAGCCAGATTTGGCCGCACAGGGCATCACCCATATTCTGTGAGAGTGGGTATACATGTTTTGGGGTCAACAAGGGGAGTGTTAGCCTCATATCTCTATTCAGGCAGTATTCCAATCCGACAGGGCATTTTTTCCCACCATAGTGATTTTTTTGTATTGCTGTCCCACTTACATAGAAAGCAGCAGTGTTTTGTGTATTTCATCTCATGCCGAAAGAATTGCAATCCCTTAATCTCTTCATATATACATTTGTTTTCTCATATTTGATGAGTATGAGGAGCAGTTTAAAGTTCTCACGTCTCCTTCAGTTTAACAAAGTTTGTTATGAAAATCGAACCAAAGGAATTTTGTTCCTATTCTGGGTAAGTACTACTTTCAGATGTATTTTGCAATAATCTAGTAACAAGCACATCTGTTATAATGAAATCATGGCCAAGAGTCTCCATGAGGGTTCGCTATCATTAGAAAAAGATATGTCACTTTTCTTGGAGAAATATTTGGAAAAAATTCTTAGCGATCACGATAAACACTCACTTTTAGTATAGGGGTTAAGATCCATTTTTTGGGTCGCGAAGCTAAAAGCTCAGCCTGGTACTTCGACAAATTTAAATCACAAACAAGATCGTTTAGATCCTCTGGAGACCACAAATGTGGTTATTTTGTGTCACGGGAAGTGTGTCGTGAACGTTTTAACCAGCGTGTCAGGAATGTAACATACGACACAAAGCATATATGGGGGCATTTCTTGCCCTGGTCAGCAACCTTACACCCGACATTAAGTTCGTAATACTCCCTTATCAGAGGATAAAGGTTTCCGTTTTAGAGATTTCAGAGTTAATTCACTGCAAATATAACAACACGAATTTATGCTATTTATCCAGTTAGAGATATTCCTTCTACATAAACCTTCACGAATCTAGAAGAAGCAGTCACATACAACCTACTTTTCACGCTATCAAATCTATGAATACTGGGAGGCAATTAACAAGAACAAAACGATATTCTATCTGTTCGAGCATGACTTGTTGCCAAACAATCCCAAACAATGTTGCCAAACCTTGTGTATTTCCTATATGAGAATTGTCTGAATTTAGTATCATGTGTTGGAATTATTTCTACACATATCGATTGTGTTTGTAAAATTACAATTGCAGAATAATTAATTGAATCTACATCAAAATAACCAATTAGCAGCGTTTTCAAGCATTTCCGTAGATACAGAGTAGTGTGAGAAGAAAACTCATCCCGATAGGCAAAAACTGAGTTCATATTAAAATTTAGTGTCCAAATCTTAGCTAAATTACTAATCACATTCTTCATTACAAAACTGATGTTGCGTTGTGTTATTGGTGATATTGAATGGATTATTCATGATGGATGGAGACTTCATCTTTATTTGATGTTAGGTTTTGATTAAAAATTTAAATTTGATTATGAATGCTTTGTGTAAAGTTGGCCCTTCTGGAAAGAAGACCCATTCTGTTTCTCACGATGGATGCGTATTTCCGGCAGCAGTTATAGCTGAATTACAGTCTGCGAGTGATGTTGTGAATGCCAGTGTTTGTGGAAGATATTTCATAATTACAAGCTATACCAGGGTAGTGAAATTTTCGAAACAAAATAATTTTATTTGTGCAAAACCTGTACTAAAATATGCTTGATATGCCAAGTGCTGGAGCGCGATCACCATATTTTAGAAACAAATTTCGTTTTGGTTTTGTATGAATTCTATGATCGTCAATTGTCTCAATACATAACTAATACAAAACATTGTACCAACTGAAAAATAAAGCCAGAACCATGTGCGCGGAAGGTGAATAAAACGAACAAGGACATGACGCAAACAATTATGTAAGTAATGTTTCAAAATAGTTTTATTACACTTATTTTTAATTTATTTACATGAACTACTTACAATTTATTATATACTGGTGAGAACCCGTCAAAATTTGACGGAGAGATCTGAGATAAATGTAAAATACTGTGCCTAATGTTCACAATACGTTGCATCGTTTGGATCTTTAGGGTACAACGAAGACATTCTGTGATGTGGAGTTCCCGAAACTTTGAACACGTATGGCCCATGACCAAGTGGCAATGTAATATCGGCACCAAATAACACAAAAGAAAGAGCACTATTATACTGACGGTTATTATTTCGAAAGTTTTTTGATGTGTCATCATCTCCTATAAGTAACTGTTTGATTTCTTCTGGCATATTGCTCGAAGGTAAACATATTTTCCCATTTAAGCAACACAGAATAAACTGGTTTGCAGAATTTCTCTCACATGGGAAGTACAAATCAGAAAAAAACTGACATTTCATAGACAATGACCCAACAGAAAACGAAATGACCTCACTATCACGACACCTACGCTGACTTTCTCTTTCCATGCGTCCAGTTAATGTACTACGTTTGCGTCTTTTGGGGCGCGTGGGCAAGGATTCGGAATTCGTCATAACTTGTGAACAACTTCACTACTTCAGTACAACCGAGCAAAATTCAGTGTCGTAATGTTCTCTACAAAATACACCACAAAAGCAAATACATGCAAACTGTCAACACCACAATGCAATTATTACACTGAAACAAAACCTTGGCGAATTGTAAACAAATCTCAACAATCAAAATAAAGCATCAAGCAGCGCCAGCACGAAGCAGCCACTCTTTGAAAAAAAAAAAAAAAAAACATTTGACTATTGCTAATCGTACTATTAAAGAATGATTTAATTAATTAATTTATACCATAAATATTGCTGAATCAACACAAATAATATATGATAACACATCTAGGGATCACATTCTTTCATTTAAAGGAAAAAAATACTACATTTGGTTTAGTAGAAGCTCTAAACGAAGACATGGCAGAATACCTTTTTTTTAAACATATATATTACTGTTGTGAATTTTGTAAATTGCATTTCCAACATTCAATGGAGATGCAACGTCCAGTTTGTTTGAGGCACGAGGCACCACTGATACTACTTGAACAAATTCCTGTATATTTTTTTAAACTTGAGGACGTCGCTTTTGAGTGTTATTCTGTAGATAAAATCGCCGACATCTCATACGATCGTGACGTGCTGATAGATTGAGTATTTTAAGGTCATTTACTGGAAAAAATATCTTCAAAAATTTTAACTTCGTGTCAACATAAGTGCGACAAACAGTAGGACGATTGTCATGAGAACTTGACAGGTTCAAGATTAACTAGTCAACGCCTCATATTTTCTTATCGTTTTATTCTGTTGTGTGAAAGCGAACGTAATCTCAAGTGACCACTTTCACATTCAATATATTTTGCCAAAAGCCTAGTTGACAAAGCCTACAACGCCATTAAAATTTTTGCTTACAATATTAACTACCTAACGTGTCACGGCGGATTAAATATAATGTTTAATTTAGAAGTTTGAGTAATTGTTTGAGGATGAGGAACTTCCCAGAGCGCTCCCATGCGCCAACGTTGATTATATGAGCATTTTTTCTATAAAAACTAGCAAAACCATTAGAACTTAGCTGCTTACGAAGCACAAACTTCAGCGCGGACCCACTACCGTTTGATTTACACCAGCCTCTCCGTCCACCAATACTACAGACATATAGAAGCTAAGCACGGTTTTGGATGAATATTCGAACCGACGCAAGTTATGAATACACCCTGGGCAAGAGAGTACAACGCTTTATCTATCAAGGGTAAATCGACATCTGTCATTCAGGAACGAAAAAACTTGCTTATATATTTCGGTTAGGATGTCAACGACTATTGAAGAAATAAAATTCGCAAATTATTACACAGACATTGAAACAATTCCGCTGCGCCATTGCCGGGATTTTCGTTACAAGATGTTAACGTTGGGCACTTATGTGTTAAGTATTGTTTCCTTTAGTTTTTTATTTATTAGCCACCCGTTCGGCTGAAACCTTTTGAGGATTTTAAATTTACATTAATGAAAAAATATTAGGTTGTTGAGATATCCTTAGGCGAATATGGAACGAAAGACGTACCCCTCAGTTGTGTAAATTCAATTTTCATAATTTTTGGAATTTGTAGGCTTGCGTCAGGATGTGAGGTGTAGGATCAGTGTGGGTGATGATAGTGGGAGTGGAAGTCTGCGTTAGTAGAGGATAAAAGAGGTCTTTCGGGAAGCGAAATCGAATGCCAAATGGGAGGTTTGCATTTTTTCCCAGGTGGAAGATGGCATGACCACTTGGCATGAGGGAGGAAGAGAGTAAAATGTGTCAGATGTATTGCATATATATTCGGATATTGAAGGGATTTGGAGTTCTTTGTGGACTTGAGAGTTGGGTATAAACCATTGTCTGCCTTTAAAAATTTATTTTTTTACTGTTTAAAGTTTTTGTAAATTGGTTGGTACTATATTTCGCCAAACCGGGGAGGCATAAGTCATTTTAGGTCTTATTGTAGACTGACATATTTTTATATTATTATTATTATTATAATAATAAATTATTATTATTATTATTATTATTATTATTATTATTATTATTATTATTATTATTATTATGTTTCCTTTCTACATCTTAAAGCATTCCTAGTTACAATGTTTTCGTGTACACGGAATATCTTGTTGCTTAAAAAATAACTTCGTTATTGGCTGTTACTCCTAAAACTGATGGTTGCAGCTGCATCGAATGTCAGGAATGTAATTTTCAAAATTCAGAACGGTAATACATTATGAGACTTTCCAACTCTTGAAAATTCATCAAAACGTGATATAATAGAAGCTTATATTTCAACATTATTTAATATTATGCGTAGAGTCCATGACAGATACGTAGTACATCTTCAGGAGACTTGGTTCCGACTTCTATTTTTTCTATGGACCTTCGATTTTTGTATTAGTTCCCCATTGAGTCAATTAAAGGTAACAGAACAAAACAAAATAAAAATGGACTAGGATTCAAATAGAATGTTTTATACTAGTATTTTTGCTACGAGCAGTATTGTTCCGACACGTTTTACACAAGTTAATTCCATATTTTTTTCTTATTGCTGGTACTGTGATCCCAATGAAATAAAATAATTTTATTTTTGAAAATGTTAAGAACGCAATATCTTTTGAATTTTTCTCATGAAAGATCCGTCATTTTTTCAGATTTTAAACTCCCTTGTAGTGTGAAAATTTTAGAGTATTCATAACTATGCTTTTAAAACCAATATTCGCAAATTATTTTTTTCAAATTCTGAAGAATCTTCTTATGATTTGCGATAGCAGTACACAAACAGCAGCGGCAGTAGGAAACGGCCACGACGGGTAACGCCGATCGACAAAAATAAAATTCATCATAAAAATAATTGTCACTCGAGATCTCGTACGATCAATTACGCCAAAAGACTTCATGGAAAATCACTACATGCACTGATACCAATAAACTGAAATTGTTTCAATATACTTGTTTCTTAATATTTGCCCAACATTGGACAAGTCAATTTCATACTACTTCAACTATTATTCTTTAAAATATTTATTACCACTAGGGGCCCCCTTATGGACAAGTCAAATGAAAATTTTAAATTATATTATTATACTTGAAAATAATTATCTTTTGTTAGTTATGAATGCCCGACTTCCACGATCGTGTATAATTACATATCAATTATGTGAGCCGACGTTCCATCGTACACACTACGTAATTACTGAAAATTTTCAGGTTAAAAAATCAAAATGGTTGATCTGTGGAGTCTTATTAAAAATCTTATTAAAAATATCAGCCTTCCTTTTGCAATAATTCCTTAATTTTTACACTACATGGGGCTCTACTTTCCTTTTCCACAATGAAAACGTCATACTTGCGACCATGGAACATAGTTTCTTATTTAAAGGTCGCCCTTTCAGAATTCTTATCCTATATGCATTAACTTACGTGCCATTTGCAATGTCTTGATGCCATTTTTACGTTCAAATAAATCCGGTGGTTTCTGGTTTATTACAGCAATCCAGCAAGCAATGGATATTTTGAGCATCTTCTGTAATGACAACGACCAGCGGAAAGAAAAACGTTCCGGTGAATTTAAGCGTTATGATGGCCATAACTCGGAAATAAAGCATTTCCGGACACATGTTGTAATGATCTATTTTGTTTGTCCCCATATGGGGAATACATACCTGAAATTATGTTCCCTATTTTTGAAACATTCTGTATATGTAAATACAAGTGTAAATAAAACTGTTCAAGATAAGTGAGTGTATATATGCAAACGTATCTGCCAAATTATTGTTTAACTGTTAATGTAATGATAAAGGAGCAATCAAGGTTTTATTAAGAACTAATGGATTATATATCTATATAACAGAATTGTGAATGTTAATAAGGAAAAACCAATTGAACCTTCCCATATTTTAGTTCATCTGGTAAGTTCTTTTTTGTAAGCTTCCCCACCAGTGAAACGGACGTCTTTGTCCTGAATAAAGATGTAATAGCTTTAATAATAATAATAATAATAATAATAATAATAATAATAATAATAGTTACAACAATAATAAAATAATAAAACAACAATAATAATAACAATAATAATTCTTCTGTCTGGCCAGGATTAGGCCTGAGGCCTGTTTCTGTCTCATCATCTCTTCCTCGGTCTTGCCACACTTTTTTTGCCATGATGTACTACATTCCTGATTGCTTCATTTCGAATTTTGTCTTCTCTGGTGCAGCCTTTAACTGAACTAAGAAATTTCATTTCTGTGGCTTCTAGCTGTTTAAGATCCTTGTTTCTGAGAGTCCAGGATTCTGCTCCATATAGTTAAGTGGGGACCGCCATGACCTTGTAAAATTTTAATTGTGTTCCTATTCGTGTTGGGTTTTCTAGAGTTGTTCTAATTGTGCCACATATTTGTTGATATATATTACTTTTGTAATATTTTGGTCTTCATGGATATGTCACAGCCCAAATGCTGGAAATTAGAATCTGTTCTATTGATTTGTCATTTACAACTATTTTATTCTTATTGGATAAAAATCTATAAAGGCATTGATTTGGTTTTCGTTAAGGTTATATTCATGTTATAGGTTTGACTTACTTCGTTGAGCCTATGTAGTGCCATTTGCAATTTATGTATGTCTGTCTTTATGATTACTTAATCGTTAGCAAAGAGCAAGGTGTTAATATAACTATTTGGTGCGATTTTACTTCCTGGTGATGTTCGGTCTCTTTTCCTTTCTCGAATCATATCATCTATATAGATGTTGAATAGAGTTAGTGACGTAGTATATCATTGTTTCACTCCTTGATTTGTCCGTATTTCAGATATCAATACAAGCATGAATTCTAATTCTGGAATTAGTATACAGACTTTCTGAGATCTGGATCAAATGTTCAGGGAATTCCCTTTTTTCCATATTAATAATATTCAAAGTTATGTATTAGGCAATTTTATGTTTTTAAAATGAAAATGAAGTCTTTTTTGCGTAAATATATAATTTAAAAAATATTTTGAGTTAATTTCAAAGCTGAATTTTTTTTGGAAGTTTGGTATCATAAGATCTAGTACGTGTGTAATTTTCAGATTTTTATCTATTTTCCCAACAGAGATATTAGTTGGTAATTTGGGAAAAAATTCAAAAACCCTAATTTCTAAAAGAATGCATTTTTTTAAGTCGTACGTTATATACCAATGATATTTTATAAAAAAAGTAACTCCACTGATTGTGTAGAAGCTAAGAAAAAAATAAAGTTGTGATTGTATTTCTTCTTTGAGAAACTACACTCTGAAAATCGAACTTGGTTCATTCTCGTTCCATGTATTTAGTAGTAAATATTTCGCAAATTAAGAACGTAAAAGGTACGTAAATAATAATTTGATTTGTTGGAAAGAGAAGACTGAACGCAATGCTTTTCATACTAGAATACTAGAACAATCCACGGCTGAGATTAAAAAGAAAATCTTCAAACGCGAAAAAAGGCGCACTGCTTAAAAGAAAAATAGACGCCATTTGTAAATCAGATGAAAAAAAAATTGAATATGTTTTCGAACAGCCAGAACATTAGGAAATGTATGTTCAAGTATAAATTGTATTCAAGATGGTCGAGCGACCTCTTGAAATTGACCCATGCATATGGTAATGATATTGTCGTGTCTCATTCATAATGCGATATATTGGATTGTCTTTAGTTCTGGATGTTCAAGTTATATGTGAAATAATCCTTGCTTCTGTATTTTGTGCTGGAAATATTTCGAGCAGTTAAAAATAAGTCGAGAAAGTATGCGTTGTGGCACCATTATTTTTTTCTAGTTGGGAGATGGAAAGTTGAAGCTGTCAGTCGAAACTTTTCTTATATTCCATAACAATACAATATGCCAGCGATAACTACAACAATCGATATCAACTATCTCAGTTTTCGTTTCAAGTTTGAGCGTCATTCATTCCGCCTACCGAAATCGGCGATTGCTGACGTCCGTGAATTCGCTTTCTCCATCGTCATAATCAGTGGCTTCCCGCGGCAACGTCCTGCCTGCGCTCATGGGCCGGAGGCGCGGGCTAGGCCAAGGCCCCCGTTTGATTGATGAGGGGGCTTTGCTCCGTCTGCGGAGAGGATTTGGGGCGCCCGCGCTGCGATACCACGCCGCCGCGAAGCCCGCCAGCGCCGTCTCCGCCCTGCCCCATCTCTCCCCGCGCCACCCCACCACGTTGCACTCCACTCCCGCTCCGCCCTGCCCGGCCTCCTGCTCCGCCCTGCCCCGCCTCCCGCTTCGCCCTGCCCCGCCCCAGCCCGCCCGCCCCGCCCCCACGCCCCGCCCCCACCCGTCCTGCCCCACCCCGCTCGTCCCCCCCGCGCCCCCCGCCCGTGCCCCCCCGCCCGCCGCCCCGTCCCCCGACCGCCCGCCCCCCCCCCCGCCCAGCTCGCCCGCCCCGCCTCGCCGCGCACCCCGCCTCGCCCCGCCCCGCTTGGTCCCGCCTCCGCCCCGCCGCGCACCATCCTGCCCGACCCCGCTCCATGCCGAGTCGTCTCCGCCCCCGCAGCCTGAGGAATGCTCAATGCCCCCGGGCGCGGGCGGCTTCCCAGCGGCTCCGCCGGCGCGGCGCTCAGGCAGAGGCGCAGCGGCGTTGCTCGTGGCGAAGGAGGCGGCTGTGATTGGGAGCGATGCCGGGTACAGAGACGCGCTTCCACTGGTGCGCCAATAGAAGCGGGAACTAATGCACGGGAGTATCTTGGGTTGGGAGTATTGTCGAAAAGCCAATGCAAAGGTCGTGGTACTTCCAGTTACATTCAACCGGGCCCCGTGACTTGGAGTAAAGTACACAAGGTACGTTTCAAAACTCGTGCGAGTACATTTTCATGGAATGGTTATGATGTGTTTTGTTTCTCATACAGATACTTATGCTACATAAAATGTATCTCGTTAATAACTATTTGCATCTATTCCCATTCTTCTTCTCACACGATTTTCCCCACAGTCTTTGATTCAGTGTTCATTTTGGATTATTTTTTTTTTCAAAATTAAAAAATGTAATTTTTTAAATATTCTCACGCTGTTAATATGACCTTTCTATTGTTTTCATACATTATTGCAGTTGTGAGTGGAAGGGCTCAAGTGTTTTTAAATAAAGATTTTCGAAAACTTAATGAAATTTTCGGAAACTCTCAAACGCTAGTTTCTAAAAAATGGCTCCAAATTTGTCCTTCAAACTTTTCCAACAGTTAGTGCTAATTGCACTGTTTAATACGATTTAAAGTTCAGTTTGTTGAATTTTTTGGTTTTTCAAAATTTACGCAAATGTCATTTTTTTAAAATATCCCTCACGCCGTCAAGATGAACATTTCAAGCGATGTATAAGTATTATTACATTCGTGAGTAGAAGTGCTTTAAATTACTAAGAATAAAGTTTTTCGAAAATTCAAAAGATTCTTGTTAAAAAGAGCTTCAAATTTCGCAAATGCAATAACGCTTAAACGCCATTTTCTTAAAAACAACTCCAAATTGTTCAATGAAAATTTCCATTTAGGGGGAAGTTTTACTTTTGTTTGATATGCTCAAAGTAATATTTCGGTTCTACTATTAAAAACCGTAAACTTGGGGAAAATATAAAAAAATGTACTTTGGGCGGCGGGAGGTAGCTGTTGGCAAGGGTATGTGGCAAGTCCGAATAGCTAGCCCATATCAAAGAAAATAGAAAACTAATACGAAAAAGTCTGTGACATTTTTAAGCACTAGTTTCCCTCTCTTATAGTACGAATATACGGAGTAATATACGTAGTTTACATAAAGTTGTGTAATGCCGTGGAAAATCGATTTCGAGTTTTCAACGGAAATACATGTTTTGGGGTCCCCTAATACCGAAAAGGAGTTTTTTTAACGTCGTCCGTCTGTTCATCCGTGCGCCTGTCCGTCTGTTCGTCTGTCAGCACAACTAGCGACTAAATCATTATAGGATTTTTTCCAAAATGGATATTCCCCGGTGGATCTGGCTCTCCTCCTGGTGCTGTGTTTTTGAAAAAGTTTTTTTTTTTAAATTTGGGATACTGTACATGAAGCGTCATGAACATTTTCAATATTTTTCCAAAATTCCCTATTTTTTTTAAATTCTTGTAATAATAGAGTTAAATACACTTATGAAGATATATATTCGATTTCAGGATTAACTCTTAATTTTCGAAAATTTCAAAAGTCTTAATATTTGTAGTTTTCGCGCATTACTGCGTGCAATATGTGCAATATTAAAAAATAAAAAACAAGATTTTCTCGAAAATGCCTTAATTTTTTTTCTTTAAACGTTTGATAGGAATAGTGCAAAAAGTTTTTTATGAGATGACATATACGTCATTTTGTTCTAGCCTTCTTGTTGCAAAACTTACAAAAATGTAATTTGACTAGCCACACATGTCGTTAATATTTATATTAGCGGTGTTTTGTTCACATGATTGAACTTATGAGTACTTGTGCTGTACATGACCTTTTACAATTTTTCTCGGAAATTCAAAAATTGTGTGTAGAAATGAGCTCAAAATTCCTCATTTTCAGAAACACACAAACCCTAATTTTTCAAAACACTGCTGCAATTTTTTTTAAAACTTTTCGTACTATGGATAGTGCTAATAACACACTTTAAGGGGAGTAGGTACAGCCATTTTAGGTCAAATTTTCGATTTTCCCTTTTTTACGTAATTTCATTCCCTGTGTATTTAGGAGTTTGGTGCTACTTTTTATTTTGCTAAAATCCGACCAGAAATGTGTTTTTTATACATTTCTCTGAATGTCAACACTTGATGGCCACGCCCCCTTTTCACAAAAGCATTTGTCCTGCATCTATTTACGTGTTTGTGTGTGTTGAATTTGTGAAAGCACTCAGATATAGAAAGAAATTTATCTTTTCAAGTGTTGGCTACACTTATTTCCACCATGGAACTCACTTTCCGTAGTTTCTCTCTGGTATTTTGTTTGTTTTCTGTATTGCGCGAATTTGTGAGTTTGACTTGTGAGTAGATCTGCATTGCAAAGTGAAGTATTTATTTGTGAAGTGACGTAAAGTATTTATATAGTGCCGCGAATATGCCGCGAATTAAGTTCGGGTAAGAAAAGTGCATAAGAATCAGCACAATATCAAAAGAATGAAAATGTGAAAGACAATATTACCACGCCAACTCCAGTGGTGCAAGTGGAACCAAAGCAAGTCAGCTCTGCTGAAGGAAACTGTCCATTCGAAAATGCTTGAACAACGATTTCTCTGAGGAAATGCAAATGAACGACGGCGTTTTGAAAAGTGGATATCAGCTAATTGATTTACATATGCTGTCAATTGCTGTAAACAGCTTTACAAAATGTAAATATTGTGATGGTGAAAATTGTTTAACTGTTGGTGAAGTTGTGAAGAAGAGAAAGGATTGGCCTGCAGTCTCGTCATTATCTGTGACAATTGCAAACACAATCTGTGCTTTGATACATCAAAGAAAACTGGCAATGGCTTTGAGGTTAATTTAAGGTTTGTGTATGGTTTACGGTGCATTGGCAAGGGACGAGAAGGAGGCAAAGTGCTGTGCGGGGCAATGAATCTACCTAACCCTGCTACAAAATTTAAGTCAGCTATGACAGCAATATCAACTAGTGTTGAAAAATGTGCTGAAATATCAATGAAGCAAGCAGCATTAGAAGCTGTAGAAGAGAACAATGGCTGTACAGAAATTGCTGTTGCTGTTGATGGAAGCTGGCAAAGAAGAGGTCACAAAGTTTGAATGGTGTTGTGACAGCAACCTTGTGGATACTGGAAAAGTGCTTGATGTTGACATTCTGACAAAATATTGCCATGGTTGCAATAAATCTAAAGACACTGAAAAACATGAAAGTAATTGTGTCATTAACTACAGTGGTTCTTCAGGTGGGATGGAGGTGGAAGGTGCTGTAAACATTTTTAATAGGTCTACGGAAAAGAGAGGTGTTCAGTGCACTGAATATTTGGGTGATGGAGACAGTAAAGGGTACAATGCTGTTGTAGAATCAAAACCCTATGGTGACATTAAAATAAATAAACTTGAATGTGTTGGGCATGTGCACAAAAGAATGGGTGCTAGACTAAGACGTGTGGTGCAAGATATGAAGGGGAAGAAGCTGGCTGATGGGAAACCAATAGGTGGAAAGAATAGATTAACAGGAGGTGAAATAAACAAACTGCAGGACTATTATGGTAATGCAATTAGAAATAATACTGACAGTTTAGAAGCAATGAGGAAAGCCGTATGGTGTACTTGGTTCCATAAAGCTTCAACGGATGAGAATCCATGCATTCCTTGTGTCCCAAAGATTCCTGGTGTAAATATAATAAAGACCCACAAAACTATAAACATCATGGCCTTCCTAGTGTGTTTGTAGGGTTTATGACATTAAAATTGGGAGTGTTGGATGCTGTTATTAATCAATTTATAGAGATCTTTCCAAACCAGAATTATTAAAAGGTGTTTGCATGGAAAGACACAAAATGTCAATGAATCCTTTAATAATTTAATTTGGAACAGAATTCCAAAGGGTGTGTTTGTAGGGTTTATGACATTAAAATTGGGAGTGTTGGATGCTGTTATTAATTTTAATGAGGGATGCATGGGAAGGCTAAATGTTTTAGAAGATTTAGGTATCAGTGCAGGCTACAACACAGTTACTTCATTTGAAGCGATAGACAAATTAAGAATATATAAGGCTAATAAATCTATTGAAATTAAAGTTAGAGAACTGAGGAAGAAGAAAAGAATATCTAATGATGATGAGGAAGATTCAAAATCATTATATGAACCTGGTGGATACTAAGGTCAGTTAAATTACTACTTCAAACTTTGAGTGTCATTTCCCGATATTTGTAATTTTTATTTTTTAGGTACGCTTACCTCTGAAATGAATACAGATATTCAAATGAAATTTATACCAGTTATAGAAGTGAATTAAGTCTACTGATTGAAGGTGTATTCATTTAAAATAAATCATTGTTTTGGATCTAGATGCAGATATAGTTGAAAAATTTCTGTATTTTTTTCCACTATGAAAATATTTTTTTTCTTGTAATAAATATGAAAGTAATGGAAATGGCAAATATTTTAATCATACAAAGAGACCCTAATAAGTATGTATTTAAAATTTGAATTGGCTAGGAAAGAGAATGTTGAAGCTAAGCGAACCTGAAATAAGGTAATTTAACATGGGGCTGTATAGGCAGTACCTACTAAAAGTCTTAATAGTTTGTAGTTTTCGCGCATTACTGCGTGCAATATGTGCAATATTAAAAAATAAAAAAACAAGATTTTCTCGAAAATGCCTTAATTTTTTTTCTTTAAACGTTTGATAGGAATAGTGCAAAAAGTTTTTTATGAGATGACATATACGTCATTTTGTTCTAGCCTTCTTGTTGCAAAACTTACAAAAATGTAATTTGACTAGCCACACATGTCGTTAATATTTATATTAGCGGTGTTTTGTTCACATGATTGAACTTATGAGTACTTGTGCTGTACATGACCTTTTACAATTTTTCTCGGAAATTCAAAAATTGTGTGTAGAAATGAGCTCAAAATTCCTCATTTTCAGAAACGCACAAACCCTAATTTCTCAAAACACTCCTGCAATTTTTTTTAAAACTTTTCGTACTATGGATAGTGCTAATAACACACTTTAATATGACATAACATTCATTTTTCTTTATTTGTTACCTTTTTTTAAATTACAGTAATGTAAGTTTTTGAAATATCTCTTACGCCTTTAATGTGCACATTTCCAGCATTTGTAGTGTTGCATTTTCTAGTGAATGTGCTTCAATAACATCCAGTAAATTTTTCGAAAACTCGAAAGTTTTCTGTCAAAACGAGCTTCAATTTACGCACTTTTAGCAACGCATAAATGCCATTTTCTAAAAAACGGCTCAACCCAAAATATCCTTTTAGGACGAGGTTTCACTCGTTATTAGGATTATTAGGAAACCGCAAAATCGAGAAAATTAAAAAAAAAAATACGGGAAAACCCAAAAAAAAAAAACTTGCACCAGAAATTCTCTACATTGTCTGACATTTTTAAAAACTTCTAAAACATGTCTCCATCGTTTTTTATTAATTTTTTTTGGTGTGAGAACGTTTAGAGAATGTGCAGATCTCATGTTCATTAAAACCTTGATTTTTCGAGAATTGCAAAAGTTGAAAATTCTTTCGGTGTCATCCTACAAATAAAATATTTAGATTAGTGATTTTCCCCTTAATTAAATAAGTTCACTAAAGATAGATTTTGAAATAAGGTCATGGACAAATTTTCGGAAATGCGTCTGCGGAAATGTGTGACCGCATCCAAGAAAACTAGAGGAGTGTAAATGGAGGTTACCAGAAAACCACGTAAATCAGGCTACGTTTTCACGTGGGAAACTTGGGGACGTGAGGTCGGAATTCTGAATTTGGATAAAAGTGCCGATTTTTGTAAAGAAAAATTATTTTTGAAAAATAAGCAATTTTAGTCAAAATAATTTTATTACACATTTAAAAAAAATGAGATAATCATCAGAAAAATGTAAAATATGTAAAATGACACTAACAATGTAAAAAATATGTAACGAAGAATTAATCTTGTGTTAGAATTGCAACAATTAGCCAGATCAAATTTTGAACATTGTATGTAATATAAAGATAAAGAATAAGGAATTACATAAGAATGCGTTCTCTAGTCATGACACACTTCGATGGCAGAGACCAGAGCAGCTAGTATAATCTTACAAATTGAATTGACGGAAGCTACGAAAAAAGCTATCTGTTAAAACTTTCTCTCTTATCCCATTACAAGTCAAGGCATGTAGTATAATTTATTATATGTATCGCCTGAAATAGTTAAAGCATAGTGCTTCTTTTTTCCTTAAGATACATGCAAGAGCCCACACTGACAGAACTACTATGATAACCCTAGGTTACAAAGGCGACCTGTACGGAGAATTATATAGACTACAAAGGGGTTGTCTGACACAACACTGCACCTTGGGTAAAAATAGAGGAAAACTCATTTTTACAATGAAACACTCGATTTAATGGATTGAACATGTATGATATGGAGTTACAAACTACTTTTTAAAGGTTTTTATAGAAACACCTAAATAACTTAACTCTCACTCCATACTCTTGCTTGGTGCTGTCCACACATGGCTTTTGAAAAGCGTCCATAGTAGTACCTCGTCAAGCGACCTTTGTTATGATCGCCGTCGTCCTATTATGATGGCTAAATGTTCAGAGCCACACTTAAATGTTACAAGACAAGGTATTCATTATTCATATTCGTATTCATTATTCACAATATTAGGCAATATAGCGCCACAAACACTGACGTAATTACAAAGGCATATTCTACTGGTCGACGCGTACAGGAAATGGCGTACACCAAAAATAGGCAAGTGCACAAGGTTACGTGTATTTCAATGAATAGTCACACAATGAAGGTACCTACAGTTTCAGGAACGGGGAGTGAGGAGAATGGGTTGGGGGAAGCTTTCGGCTCTAGTTGCGTCCTACAGGGAGCGGTAGCTCAGTGCATCAACTGATGTCACTGCAGCGCCTCTGACTGAAGGTCCTAGGTTCGAGTCCTGACGGCGGCAGGATTTTCGACACTAGCTTTTCAGCTAGGTCGAATTCAGTCGCGGTCTGGAGGAGAATTCTAGCGGACGGCTGCTCTGATCGGTAGTTTTCTGTGGTTTCTCCGATCAACACCAGGCGAATGCCGGAGCAGTAACCTACCAAACGGGCCACGGACCGCGCGCGATCTGTCCTTCCTCTTCCTTGTCCTATCCTTTCCTCTTACACACACACACTTACACTAACATGCACCACACTATCACATATTCCGGGAGGCCGGTCGGGAGCTTAGAGCTTGTCCTGGCTGGGGCGGTGCCTCGCTGGTGGGAGAGTCCTGCTTAGGGGGAAACCCTACTAGCCGACGCTAGGTCGGCGCCGGATCTCGCCATCCACCAGGGGAAGATCACCGCCATCTCCCGAGGAAAAGCAAGCACTAGACTAACGGGACTGATGACCAAAGCAGTTGACGCACCCGGAAACACGAAAAAAACAAACCAAATCAAACGAAACCTAGTTGCGTCCTCTGAGAGACGTCGCCTTGTAATCTAGCGTTAATGAGCCCAACGTGCGCTTCTTTTCTAGGCCGCAGCGCACTCAGCCACGCGCCGTCGAATGGCCTGGTCTCCGCGCTGGCGGGGCTTGTTGGTGACCTGTTGGTGGAAGCCTTCGCGCCGTTTCTTCCCGCCAGGCTGCGCTGATGGATCGTCGCGGCCGCCCACCGGGCCCAGGACGCCCGGCCGTCGCGTCGCGCGCGGCGGTATCTCAGGGCGCTGGCGTCGCCGCCGCAATTTGTCATTAGCTTAATCTTGTCCATCGCGGTATTGCGACCGTCCGTCGCCGCGCGAGATTTCTCGGAGAAGCCGAGCGGGAAGGGCCTCCAAGAAGGAGGAAGAAAAGAAGGCTGCGCGGCGCCGTCGGGCGGCTGCGGCGAAAGCCGCGCCCTCTGGGGCTAACGGACGCCTCCGTGGCGGGCATTCTGTTGTCAAATAGCAAAAGCATGCGGATTTGCGGATCTTGTATGGAATCGCTTATTTAATAAAATTGAATTACGTTAGTACTAGTTACCCGAAGAAATTGATTGATATTTTCGGGCGCTTGAATTCTTTTTAGCCTCGTATTATCGAAAACCCTCCAGGGTCAGAACTCAAACACTAGCCCCCACGGAATCTACCGGTAGCGGTAGCTCAGTGGATCAACTGATGTCACTGCAGCGCCTCTAACCGGAAGGTCCTAGGTTCGAGTCCTGACTGCGGCAGGATTTTCGACACTAGCTTTTCAGCTAGGTCGAATTCAGCTGCTGTCTGGAGGAGAATACTAGCGGCCGGCTACTCTGATCGGTAGTTTTCCGTGGTTTCTCCGATCAACACCAGGCGAATGCCGGAGCAGTACCCTACCAAACGGGCCACGGACCGCGCGCGATCTTTCCTTCCTCTTCCTTGTCCTATCCTCTCCCCTTACACACACTTACACTACCATGCACCACACTACCACATATTCCGGGAGACCGGTCGGGAGTTTCGAGCTTGTCCCGGCTGGGGCGGTGCCCTGCTGATGGGAGAGTCCTGGTGAGGGGGAAACTCCACTAGCCGACGGTATGTCGGCGCCGGATCTCGCCATCCAGCGGGGGAAGATCACCATTTGCCGAGAAAAATCATGCACTACACTAACGGGACTAATGACCGAAGCAGTTGACGCGCCCGGAAACACGAAAAAATCAATCAACCAGCCCACGCAATCTCTGTCGCTGCAGACACAACAGCGATGCTGGCTCTAAGATAAGTCAGTGGGGGCGAAGGAAGTGAGTGAAGATAAGTTGTGTCTGCGTTAGTTTTGCATTGGCTGGGATCACTGTTTTCCGTTAATAGCTGTGGCTGAAAGCAGGATCGTCACCGACGAGTGCGTGAATAGAGGGAACCAAATTAGTTGTATCACACAGACTATTCTTTTGATAAGGTAACCTAACAAAACCACTTCAAGAAAACACATTTGAATCACATTTGAATAGGAACAAAGGGAACATCTTACATTTTCACAAGTTTACAGGAGATTAAAAAACGATTTGCAAGAAGACAAATATTTTGTTTGTAACTTTTTCTGCTGATACATTTGCAGTATCTAAAAGTGGTTTACTACGAAATGCGTTGAAATATTGTTTAACATTATAGATATTACACAAACAAATTGAAAAATATACCCTGTTTGTATTGGATGGGATTTTTATTATACTTTTTCATGATAATAATGTTTCTGACAAGGCTTACATCACAAATATGATTAGATAGTCATGTCAATACTTCTAAACACAGTTAAAAATTGAGAGTGAATTAAGATAAAATTAATTTTTTGACGTTCAGAACTGACTATTTTTAATCAAAGTTCTGTAATTCATCAGTATTTATCACTAGAATCATTATGGATTAATGTATAAGTCTTGCAAGTAAGTGTCTTGAGTATCTTTTATGTCCATATTATTTAAACAACTCAAAATCTCATCTGAATGTGGGATAACAAAATATTTTAAACATTTACAATATTCACCTGACTTTCTCTCTGAAATTAAGGCTCGTTGAAATTCATAAAACTTGGTGCACATAACCTAACCATATCTTAACTAGTGAAGCTACTAAAGCATATATTTTCTGGCACTTTTATAAATGTTCTGCAATATTATACAACTGCATAAACCAGCTACACTGCTTTGAACCAGCAAACTTTGAAAATGGTACATGCCTGGATCATGTAAAATAACCCTCAACAATTAAAATATAATAGAAAATCCCAAAGCCTCCAAGAATATAAATTTTGGAGAAAATTGGCTGAACAGTTAGGCGCTCCAGTTGTCCGCAGATAGCTGATAGCTGTTGGGTTCATTGTTTTACTGATAAAGATTCTGGGCGCGTCAACTGATATGGTCATTAGTCCCGTAAGTGTTGTACATGTTTTGCTCGGAAGGCAACTATGGCCTTACCCACTACTGAATGGCTAAATCAGGTTCCAACCTACCGTCGACTAGCGGGATTTTCCCAAACAGGTACCTCCTATCATGTGTGTTAGTGTGGTGCATGTATGTGTGTGTGTAAGTAAAGGGTAGAATAGGATAAGGAATGGGAAGAAAAGATCGCACGCGATTCGTGGTTCGTTTGGTAGGGTACTGCCCCGGCACTCAGCTTGTGTTGATAAGATAAACCACAGAAAGTTACCAATCAGAGCAGCCAGCCTATAGAATTCTGCTGCACGTAGCAACAGAACTCGAACTCGTTATCTGGCTAATGTTTAAAATATTGCCATCGGTAGGATACGGACCTAGGTCCTCCAGGTCAGTGGCACTATAATGACATTAGTTGATGCTCTGAGCCACCTCTCCCGGTCAGTCGTTAACGATATCTAAGTCGGTCCATGGGTAGTGTATATATTGTATTACATTTTATGTCGTTATATTGATTAGTTTACTTAAACCGGTTTTTTACATATGCAGAGAAAGACGATTGATTTGACGTGACATATGTTTTACAAATCGAAAAACATACTTGAAGAAATTTTTAAAAGTTGCAAATTGGAAATGCACCTACGGAACAGTCCTGTTTACTTATATGTATTGACTGTATTTGTGAGAAGTGCTGCAAATGAATTTCAATAAAGTTTCTCGAATGTTCAGTTGTTTTCTGCAATAATACATTCATAAAATTAAAATCCATGCCTGGGTTTCGAACTCGGCTCCTTTTAACCCGAAACACTCAAACCGTCTACATCTTAAGAAGCTCGGCTATCCGGGTCGGTTACGGGCTGTATACTTGTATATAAGTCAAGAATAATTGTCAGTTCTAGCATTAGGGAAACGAGAAATTGACAAAAATGTTAAAAAAAATTCCTTTGGGCAGAAAAAGAAGGCAACTTGAGAAGACATAACTCGGCGCGGAAAATAATTTTTGCTGGTTGAAAACACTTTTGCTTGTTCATGTAGCAATTTCTGACTAAATTTTTTTTTTTAAAGAAAATTTCCGTTTTCCGGAGCACGATTACATAATTTTCTCTTCTTACGAGTATTCAAGCGTGAAAGTAATAACATTTCTTTCCTAAGTCCTAAATTAAGCTTATTCTTCCCTTCATATCTTCCTTCAAATTCGTGTTATTAAACAAGAATGAAGTAAAACAAAATATTTTACTCATGAAAATATTTACAAAACTATTTAAAAAAAATTAGAGCTCTAGTACACAAACAAACAAATATAGCACACAACATAGCATTTAGAAATTTCACATGGCTGCTGAACTCAACCAAGGCATGGACGTCAAATCTTTGCTATATGTCTCCTTTCTACATTGTGTTGTCCTTTTAATTCATGCATTCAGCAAGAAGGAGAAAAGCAAAGAAAATTTATTTTTGCACAGCAAAAGCTAAAGCTAAAAGGAAGGCATTCCAATCATAACATTAAAATAACCGAAACGGGAACATTACTCTATCTGCATTTTAGAAATAACGCTAATTAAAATGCGCGTTCCACACATCTCTTTTCATCGATCGCTTCTGTTCACTGTCGAGACAAAAGTCTTAATAAACTCTAATAAACCTTCGCGGCACGTCAATCTGTGTAATGCAGTCGTGTCGCAGACTTTGCACGATCGCAGTGCTGTCAACAATCAAAATGATGCACTATATTGCATGCAAATTATTTTGTCCAGCCGTAAAGCTGTTTGGGGAAAAATACTTTCGCGCCGTTCTCCTCTACTTGTCACTCTTTGGATTTATCCGAACATTAATTGCAAGAATTGCTTCCCACATCTGGGTTGCTTGGTTAAAATCACAGCGTCTGCATATAAAATTGGGGATATTCCGGGGAGGTTTTTTAGGAGATATCGCATTTACTCTACCTCTCGTTTCATTACTACTTCACAATTAACAGTTTTTCATCATAAACACTTATGCATTAAATCATTCATCAATAGGTGATATGGCGAATGATTTAGTTTGTGGATTCAAAAAGTATTAAAACACGATATCTCTTAGTTGTCCTTTCTCCTTCGTGTTTAATCATCTACCTGCCGAATTTCATCATTTTGCCATGAATATCAACCTTGATGTGCATTGTGAACTCACTTTTACTTCCGGCCTTCTGGCACGAAATCATTGCAGTCAACCCTGTGCAGTAATCACGCTCTTTACACCAGCCAAACTGCTAATCTCCTCCGTCATAGTAGCTCCTCCGTCCATTGCATTTCAGACTATTTACCTAAACCCCGGGAGGTCCTAGGTTCCAGTCCCGACGGCGGCAGGTTTTTCGACACTAGCTTTTCAGCTAGGTCGAATTCAGTCGCTGTAGGAGAATTCTAGCGACCGGCTGTTCTGATCGGTAATTTTCCGTGGTTTCTCCGATCAACACCAGGCGAATGCCGGAGCAGTACCCTACCAAACGGGCCACGGACTGCGCGCGATCTATCCTTCCTCTTCCTTGTTCTATCCTCTCCCCCTTACACACACACTTACACTAACATGCACTACACTACCACATATTCCGGGAGACCGGTCGGGAGCTTCGAGCTTGTCCCGGCTGGGGCAGTGCCCCGCTGGTGGGAGAGTCCTGGTTAGGGAGAATCCCCACTAGCCGACGGTAGGTCAGCGCCGGATCTCGCCATCCAGCGGGGAAGATCACCACCATCTCTCGCGAAAAAAAACATGCACAACACTAACGGAACTAATGACCAAAGCAGTTGACGTGCCCGGAAACACGAAAAAATCAATCAATCAATTTACCCCTTTCATTATCCTTTTTTCTCCTCCTACGTTCTTATAATACGCATCGCTCTTGTGCCCTTATCAACGGCAGCTTCAACGCCATCCTCCTCCTCCGCCCCAGCCCGTTGGTGTACCGTTTCTTCTTGTTCCGCTTTTTCATCGCTCCCATCCCTGTCCCCGTCATTCGCTCCCTTCTCCTTTCGCGGCTGCTTTGAAGGGACAGATGACGGCCACCCAGCGCACCTGAGATGCGTCATCAGTCTTCCGCGACAGGTCACGTGGGTCCCGGGTGACGAAGATTGCCTCTAACAGGGCGAGGGCTTTCGCCGGCCTCCGCCCCGCTCTGTCCTCGTCGCCGCCTTCATCCCATCTGCGACGGCTTCGGAAGGTCGGACTGACCTTTCCGGGTGACCTCTGAGCCCGCAACGTCTTCGCCGTCCTATCCTTGTTTGTTTGACTTGTTAAATTTCACTCGTATTGACACAACTGTTCATTCCGCAGCTAACGGTTATACCGCGCCCATACTCGCAAACCAGAACCTCGTTCAGTCCGGACGGACGACCCCAGAGTAACTACAATTCTGCTGTCACAACGTGCAGGCAGCCGAGCGGTCCTGAGAACGGTCAAAATTATCAGTTCTTTGGATTTAACGCAAATAGTATTTATTTAAGAAGTATCTAATTACTCCTCGTGTTTGCTTGTAACCTAATTGCATATGAAAAGGAATGAAGGTAAATGTCATTATGGTCAGTGCCTATGGTTCCTCTTTCGACAAGCCAGAACTCAGAATTGCCAGTGAACGGAACAATCTTCATAACAACGTGCAATATTACCTATGCATAATCCTATGCGCATACTCCCCTAGCTCTAACTTATTGGAAACACTTCAAAAACCCTATAAAATTACGCAACAAAACACTTTTCTTGTATGCTAATGACGAAATGAACTAATCTTTCAGATTTTGTTTCTCTACTTACACGACCGGGAGCGGTAGCTCAGTGCACCAACTGACTCCCTGCAGTGCCTCTGACCGGGAGGTCCTAGGTTCGAGCCCTGACGGCGGCAGGATTTTCGACACTAGCTTTTCAGTTAGGTCGAATTCAGTCGTGGTCTAGAGGAGAATTCTAGCGCCAGCTGCTCTGATCGGTAGTTTTCCGTGGTTTCTCCGACCAACACCAGGCGAATGCCGGAGCAATACCCTACCAAACGGGCCACGGACGGCGCGATCTATCCTTCCTCTTCCTTTGTCCTATCCTCTCCCCCTTACACACACACTTCCACTAACATGCACTACACTATCACATATTCCACCTCCGACGGTAGGTCGGTGCCGGATCTCGCCATCCAGCGGGGGAAGATCACCGCCATCTGCCGAGAAAAAACATCACTACACTAACGGGACTAATGACTGAAGCAGTTGACGCGCCCGGAAACACGAATAAAACAAACCAAGCCAATCTCCCACATGAACTACACTCACCATGTCTGGAGATCAGTCAGGGGCTGAGAGGTTGTTCCTGAATGGTGGGAGCTATCTCGTGGAGCTATCTGGTGAGCACTAACGCTGGAAGAAGATATCTGGTGGAGAAAACCAGAGCTAATGAGCTGAGAAAGCCTGAGCAACCTGGTGTTTAGGCCGACGCCGGAAATCACCATCCTAAAAGCACTACCTCCCATGATAAAAAAGCACTACAATGAGAGGAGTAACGACCATAGCAGTCGACGCGCCCGGAAACACAAAATATTCAATGAATCGTGTGACGGCGGGCAGTTGGCAGCCCTGCGCCAGTCTCGACGCGCCCTGTTCGCGCGCGCGGAAGAGCTTTTTGTCGCGCGGACGTTGTCGCGCTCGTTATGGTGTGTCGAATATCATGAATAGTTGAACGACGGCGTTAAATGCGTCATTAAAACTGCGCGGCTCTCCTCCCCATTGCCCACGCCCACCCCCGTCTCCCCCTCCCCTCCATCGCCCCCCTCAAATGCAGCGCTCCGCTCCCCAATTTTGTTGGCTGTGGAGGCTACGCACTCGCTGTCTGGCCGAGTGTCATCACGCAAACGCTCCACTAGCTTAGCGTGGCGCTCCGTCATCGGTATTTTCATGTTATAATGTTTTTCTTTGTTCTTTCCAAGTTCGTAAAAAAATATTTTTGGAACATATTACAATTGCTTGGGGTGCACTACATTTTTGGGCGTAGAATGTCATGTGGAATAGTATTGATTAAAATATTTGTTTAGTTTTTCCTTGCAAAATTAGTTTTAATTACTGTGAAACTGATGAATCAAAACGATTCATGTAAATTCCGGATTGACAGCACAGCTATTCACAACGTTTAACCAAGCACTGAAGCTATGAAAAAGCCGGTGTTTGTCAAGTGTCTTCCAAAATACCTTAAAGGGAAGTGACTAAAAAGGAAGATATATGGAATATCATATTGTACAGAAATACGTTTACAAAACATGAAACATAAAATGCAGTTGTGAGTAAATTAAACAATATATTTCACGAGTTACAAGAAAAAGAAAAATTGATTTATGTTACTTTTGCTTGAAAATTATGTTAGATAAATATAACATTTGCTATTATGGGTATATTATCACAACAAGGTATCAGAAACTTGGAAAAAAATTATATATATTTTACTTATTGCATTATTATTATTCTCGCGTACAATGAAAACAAATGTATCTCCAATAAACCCTTTACCAAAGGGTTTTGAATATAGTTTAAATTAACTATAATCTGCAATAAACTCATTTAAACTACTGGAAAGAACTGCTGGGAGCTGATCGTTCATCTCGTACACTGTTGTTATCTTCATTTGACCTTGACTAATGCTGTTTTTACCGGAAAAACTTTAGACATATAATGTTCTTCCAGAACCACCTATTTTTGTTCACTCGTTTTCTTGGGACGAAAGCACTTTAGGTCAAGTCGATATCGTCCTCTGATGCATACAAGTTCACAATACAAGGTGACATCGCTAACTCCATGTTTTCAATTCTTGACTAACGGTGTTTTTTGAGCAACTCTTCAATTGTGCTGATCGAATTGCCTTGTCTAGAGGAATTGAATGACCTGTTGTTCCCCTCTGTTGATTCCATAAGTCACATAAGACGGGTGTTAGTTGCTTAAACACACCAACTAACACTTTTTAGAGACATTTATTAGAATCTTCTAGTAGAATCCGCAAAACATAATCATCCCCACCAGGAGATCGATTCTAGAGCATGAAAGAGAGCAAATTTGGCTTGATTGCGGAGGCGGAAGGGACTCAATCTTGTCTGAGGAGGAAGTTACTCGATTACTTTGTAAGGACCCACAACTGTTCGTCATCTGAACGCAAAAATTGGACTGCGATGATAAATTGGCGTTGTACTTTTTAAGAAGAACACAGACAATAGAATATTCTTGCGCACTACCGTGGTTTATTCTGGCACTAAGAACATACTCTCATGTTGTTTGTCAATGTTCAATGACATTTCCTTGTAGTATTTGAGTGTAGAAGATTCTTAGCAAGACGAACCTTGCGTTGCACCCCTGCAAACATTGCTTCAGTGAGGCTTGTTTATATTTGCGAGATTACGTAGGGATGTACTACAAAATAGGATTTTCGCAGATTTTTTGCGTACTCCTGTTTTCCATACAGCACGTTTCTTTTTGTTTATATTTTAATTTCAAAGATATCTTAAACTCTCATCATCTATTAAATTGTAATATACTGATGATGACTTATTTCCAAAATATACTATTAATTGAATACCTGGGGCAATAAATGTTATGCAACTATACGTAGTGTCTTTAAAAAAAGTTTGGCGTTTTTTAATTTGTTTGTGAGTTTTAATTTAGTTTCATTCCCTTTACGCATAACTCCGTTTTTTGGGTCAAGTTTCTTTTATTTTTTGACACAACATTTATGTGAGACTTTTGTAATTATTATTTTTGTGACACACAATGCCAAATTAATATCATCTATTGCAGTTTTCGAAGTAACGTTTCGAAAGAAACAAATTAATTCAGTACACGAAAAAATCATGAAAAGAATTACAGACACAAATGTAGCTACTAAAACATCAGATTTAATAAGAGGAAATATTTTGTCAACAAATTCACCGACGATAACTGTTGCGAATATTTACGTGAACTATTTTGTTACCTTCTTTAACCAAAATGTTTTAATCAATTGCGTCCATTCCCCCTGTTCGTGTTTGTGATTTCTTTCCATTTTCAGTGACCCTTTTTGATTAACGATTCACTTATTGTGAATCATTCCCTAGTATCTCCTGAACCTCTCTGGTGTCTGAGATATTCTTTCTTCGGATGCTCTTCGTTAAATCTTCCTAATAATATCAACGCGACAAAATAATAAAAAGGGCTGTCGGCGTGGGGGTGTTGGTAACGCACTGAATTATTCATGGGCGGATGATTCCGCGAGTCAATTTGACGATCTCGGTTCTCGAAAGTTGTGCAAATAGATGATATAATTTCCTTACTTCTTTCTTACTCCTAATGCAAATCAGAACTTCGTCAAAGGAGATTCTTCTAGTCTAGTTAACTCCTTGTCATTTAGTAATTTGCAAATTAAAGATGGTATGTTAGTTTCAGAAGGAACGCTTATGAGAAAAGTGTGATATGGATTGAAACTTAGGCATACGGTGATACATGATATGAAATTTTCTCTTATCAATTGGTATCTGAATTGGGTTATTCATAAAATATATTAGTTAACTGGTGACATATAGCGCAATACTAAATTATTAGATCAGACTAATTGCAAATATTTTAGGAATCATTAAAACCAATAATCTATGAAAAATGGTACTCTCTGTGGAAAGGAACTTACAAATATTACCAATTTTCCTGCGTAAATGGGTTTAAATCCATATTCTGTGACTTGAAAACAAGTTCTCTCTTATTATTTATCTCACGAAAAGGTTTGGATAACCGACTTCACACAAAGACTTGCTCAGTACAAACAGATTGCACGGTTATTGTGTGTTCATCATTATCGGTTATTACATTGCATCTAAACATACTTGGTTATATGCACGAAATAATTGATACAAGGATTATATCCTACTACTCTTTTTAATTTTACAAAATTTCCAAGAAGATTATTTATTATTGCCGTAAATACTGGTGGTGCAAATGTTGAAGAAAAAGAATTGCTTAAATTCACGTAATATGTTTTTATTTTTTACAATTTTGCCATTTTGTCAGATTTGAGTCATATTCACGTGTCAGAAACACAATAGGCAACTGTTCTGGTCAAGTAAGAAGAAATTAAAATTAACAGTTGGAACCTGCAGACACATAGGGAGGACACCGGTGCTGCCGCGAGCCTGACGGGAGTAGCCATCGTGCTAGTTTTAAGATGATGTCTGAGAACCGGTGCACACACCCATGCTCTCGCTAGGTTTTCTAATTCCCTCTTTGGTTGATTCCGGATATTGAATGATTAAGCGTTAGACATTGTCACAATACTATTTATTTCAATAAGAGCAGCTTTCGATGGCTTAGCCATCATCAGCACTTTTTTGCTGTCTGGGAGTCACAAAAACGTCTAGCCATCGAAAGCTGCTCTTATTGAAATAAATAGTATTGTTGACAATGACAACGCCTTCAATCATTTCAATTATGTAAATGTCAACTACAACTCACCACTGAATTAATATCAATGATTCCGGGCATGCCAACTGCTATGGTCATGAGTCGCGTTGTTGTAGAAAATGCTCTATCCACAGAGGTAGCGGGTTCCTCTCCCGTTGAGTGGCGAGATCCGTCGCCGACGTACAAGTCGGCTTGCAGGGGATTCCCCCTCTGGGTTTCTTCCACACAGGGGCACCACCCCAGGTGGGAGAAGCTCTTATCTCCCGATTTCTCTTCTTATACGTGTTGAAGATTAGTGCGCGTAAGTATATGTATTAATGGCAGTGGAGAGCAGGATGAGGAAGGAAAGATCGTGTGCGGTGGTCCGTTTGTTAGAGGACTGCACCGGCATTCGTCTGGTATTGGTCGGAGAAACCACGGAAAACTACTGATCAAAGCACGTAGCTTCTAGAATTCTCCTGTAGGCAAGGGCTGAATTCATCTTAACTATTTACTTCGTGTCAAAAATCCGTCACGATCCGCCCGGAACTTGAACCCAAAGACTTCTCGATCAGAGTCGCTTCAGGGTAGAAAGCAGTACTGGCTATGAGCTAAACCCAGACAGTTGTTTATGTTAAGGTTCGCGTATATTGCATACGGGTGAAGTGGTCGCAGCGAGATCGAGCGCCAGAATCAACATCAAGGCAAGGTATTCAGTAAGTTGGTCTCTCACGCATTAAAAGAAACGCTCGTAAATGCCTCTCGCATACTCTGAAAGTTAGCTCGTAATCTGTTCTGAGTATTACATATCCATATTTCCGACTATTGATGACGTCTTGGTGACTCTCAATTCAATGTGGCTTGACAGACTTTCAATTCAATGCGCGTCCGTTGTTATTTTATGACACACTGCGAATTTCTAACTCTTAATCTGAGCGAATTTGCATTGACTATCATATTCATTTTTCTTTTTGGGATGGAGAACTTGACATTGATTAACAACGTTGTGTTGGGAATATCCTTTCTGCTTCTTTTTTTCTTAATCAGAATTCCTTTGACGTTATCTTTATTTATTTCCTGATGTTGGGAACTAATGTTATTAGTTTATATATGATAATTCAATAAGGAGTAGTGATGATAACATAGCACATACTTCCTTATGAAATATGTTCATCAAAAACACATCTTCGAACAAGGTTATACCGGGAGCAGTTGCTCAATGCATCAACTGATGTCACTGCAGTGACTCTGAGCGGGAAACAGTTTTCAATTTTGCGTTGTTTTCTTGTAAACGTTAGTTTTGCATAGGGGATTATTCTAGTGATTATTGTCGTAAGTACTCCATTTTGTTATCATTACGTGGAAAAAATGTATTAATTGAGAGATCAAGTTTCATTATGACCACATTCAATATAATTTATTTATTTATTTATTTATTTATTTTCTTTTGATTAGATCAATACAAAGATCAGCGTTAATACACTCTACATTTGTTATAGTTGCTTATGTCTACTTACAATTATCTTACAAATAATCTTAAAATAACTTACATTATTACTAGGGTGGTAGAGGTATTTTTGTAGTACCATATTTCTACTTTGGATCTAGATATGAGAATTTATTTAGGAATGTATGGAAAGGAAATTTATTTTTAATACGGGTTCTGTGAGTTGGGTTTCGGCAGAGTCTTAGCGGGGTTAGTTTGGGTATATTTGGAATGTTTTGGAAAAAGTAGTTGGATAAAAAAAATAATGTGGTTGGTAATCGGTTCTAACTGGAATTCTTTATGGAGTTGTGCATTGGAGACGTACCATAGGGCATTTGTGATGGTGCGCAGGAACTGATTTTGGATTATTTGCAGTTTTTTGGTGTTTATTTAACTGTGCTGCTCCAAACTGGGCATGCATAGAATAATAGTGGTCGTATGATAATTTTGTATAGAAGAAGGCAGTATTGTAGGGTAATTTAGGTGATTTATTTATTATTGGTTTTAGTTGGTGTGATTTAATTTTTGCTTGTATAACTTTATTGTCGATGTGATTTTTCCGATTGAGGCGTGTGTCTAAGAAAAGGCCTATATATTTTATAGGTTTGTTATGCGGGTGCCATTGTACAGATTCTTGATTCAGGGGGTAAGACCATTTGTCTTAGGGAAAATATTTTGGCTGCTGTTTTTGACGGGTTGGGTATAAGTTTATTTTTGGCTGCCCAGCTGTCGATTTGGTTTAGGTATAACTGAAGTCTGATTTTTATTGTGTTTATGGCAGGACCTGATGAATATATAGCCGTATTATCAGCAAATTGGGCGATTTTTGTGTCTACTTTTCGGAAGGTTGGCTACGTAAAGTTATAAAGAACGGAAAATAACGGGGAGCCTTGGGGGAGGCCAGCGCGACCGCTATTGGATTAGAGTGATGGTTATCGACTGTAACTGCAAATGTTCTATTGTTGAGGAAGCTGGATAGGATTTCTGTAAGATAATGTGGAATGCCTATTTATTTTATTTATAGTTTAAAGCTTGGTGCCATGTTCTATCAAAGGCCTGTGAGATGTCGAGGAAGATTGCTATTGTATGATAGTGTTTTTGAAATGCCGTATGGATGTTTTCAGTGGTTCTGAGAAGTTGGTGATGCGTGGATTCTTGATCGGTGAATCTCATTTGTTCCACGGGTATGGCCTTTGTGTTATGGGGATGGGTTTCAAAACGTTTTAATATTATTTTTTCTAATAGTTTGGATAGCGTGGGAAGCAGACTGATTGGTCGGTAGCTGTTAGTTAGGGATGCGTTCTTGTTTGGTTTTTGCACCGGAAGAATAATTGCATGTTTCCATACTGGTGGAATAATATATTAGATGATAAAATTTTGACTGTTGTACTTTTGAAAATTTTCCTTTTTTTTCTATTTGACTTTCTTGTTTTTGGAGGGGGCAGGGGAAGCCCTTGCGCATTAGTTGACATGTTACGAGAGCAATGTGTGACCCTGCATATTTGAGTCAACTATTAAGAATGTTTGTTTTTCCCAAATGCGCTTGAGTTTCTTTTAGTAGAAGAGCGTAGGGGCAATGCAAAAACGAATTCCGCTCTTAGTCCCTGATTTCCCACTGCAGTAAATCAAAATAAAATATGCATACTTTGTACGACGACAAACGGACGGTCGATCTATGCTGCCGACCGCGCACCAAGTATAAACAAAGGGGCGATCAGGACGTTACAGTATGTTATTTCATATTTCTTTCTTTGTTTCTTATATTAAAGCATGTTGTGTTTTAAAATTAATCTTTTAGAAGCTATTTAAAACTTATTTTAAGTTGTGTCCTTTATTTGAGTTAAATGTGAAAACGAATAGACGATTTCGCTTTGCTTAATAAGATGTGGGAATGAAGAGTAATGCATGTAAAATCCGAGTAATTTGGATGAATATAAAAACATTATCTTTAATTGTTATATTTTTCTATCCATTTTCGTTTTCTTGTAGCGGTATCAACAATGCTAATTGGTAAAATTTGTTTCTCATACTAATGAGCGAGCATTGCTGCTTCTTGTAACATTGTTGTAACACCGCACTGATCACAAAAGGCGATAATGATGGCTGCCTTTCGTTCGCGTTAATATAAACTAATAATTTTATTTACGGGTAAAATACACATGGTAGTTAATGTAAATGAAACAAACAGTTTTGGCATTCCTGAATGGTTGATGTCGATTTAGCCGAAATCGCTAAACGTATGGCACTTTGGCAAGGGTGTATTGCGTCGGTTCAAATCTTCATCAAAAACCGCGTTTAATTTATTTAGTGAATTATTTTGGGCGTTAAAGGGTAAGAGATTCCTCGCCACAGATACAGACCATTCATCACCATGCATGGTCATACTGCAGTCAATTCAGGTGAAGAACCGAAGACAGCGTTGCAAACTCCCCCAGACATCTCCTTTAAACACAGAAACCAAGGCAGCGACAAACAAAAGATAAGATCAGTTCCCAATCTGGCCCAGGCGAAATGCAGCAATGACAGAGTCATTGGGCGTCATCGAGTGGGCGGGCGGGCGGCGGAGCGGACGCGGGCGGCGCGGCGTGCGCTTGACAAACAGAACGCGCTCCTCCGGCGAGGACCCCTGCTATTGGCAGCTGCAAATGGCCCCTCACCCACTCCACCACTCCGCCTCGCCCGCCCCGCCCCGCCCCGCCCACCACCCCAGGACGGCACACGCCATGCGACCGTGACCTTCGCCACCCGCCATCAGGTCACATGAGATGACTTCGCCGCCCGGTCATAGTTGCTTCTGTCCATAGTCTTGTGAACCAACACATTCATTGCACTATTCTGGATATTTGAAAGAAATTACGAACTGTTTCTGTGTTTGATTTCCTCTTCTAATTTCGAAAGGTTGTTTAATTTTCATGGCAAAAAACTGCAAGCTGCTGTTTACAGTTACTGTTACCTTTGACACACAAATTCCATCTCACTGTTATATCTTATTCTGCTCCTCCTTCATTTCATTCGAAGCTTTATTCCGTGATGCACCCACATCTCCCTGACTCAGACTTTACACTTTAATTTAGAACATTGACAAAAATATCCATATTCTATTACTGAGAACCTTATCTCCACCCAGGAGATTTGCCCAAACACCGTCACCGTGAGTATCAAAGAAACTCTCGCTGGTCCCAGCATTCTACGAAACCTCCCTCCTTCACTCCGCTCTCGCACTCTCCTGGATTTGTATTGGCAGCATGTGTCGCCAGCGATTGTTTTCCACGTCGAGGGGGCGAGCAGCGGCGGAGAGGGAGGCTATACTCACAAAAAAATAAAAAAACATAAAAACTATATGTTATCAAGTTTTAAACGGTTCGCTGACTCAATCCGTCCGAGCCAGTCGACAAAAAGTAGTGACAACTTTGAAATTAACTCGTTCATTTCGACTTCCCCTTTCACGTGTTAGTGCGGTGGCCTGTTTCGACAGCGGACAGGCAATGGGGAGGGAGTGTGATCTGTGCTTGTTTTCGCCGCCTGCGATGGCGGATAAGCCTGGGCGTGCCTTGCACCCGAGGATTACGCCTAGCGACGGTTTAGTGAGCAAGGGTTGCACAACGACAGGGGAATATGACGCACTGTACCCATAACTCTCGGGCGACTATGATGTTTCAGTGGGAACAGCCGTTGCAGATGCAGCGTCTCTGGCCAGAAGATCCCAGCATCCGAGATAGGTAGTTTTACGTGGTTTCGCAAATTATGTGGCGAATGACGGACGACTATCCTAAGAAACAGACCGCGCACACGACCTTTCTTTTCTCATCGTAGTGCCCTCGCACACTCACACTTTCACTGAAATGCACTACATCAGCGGCGGCTGGTGCCAAACTGACGGGAGGTTGCACCTCCATCGAATGACGGAAATGTAATTTACTAAATTCAAAATACGAATATATAATAAAAATTTACGCAATTCAAATCAATTAAAACTAAATAAAAGTCGGTATTGAAACACTACTTACATCATTTTATTCGTCCGCGTAAGGCATGTTCACCTCCCGCGCACGTTGTTTGGCTTTGATTTCCACTGGGCACTTAAATTCGACTCCAGCATATTGCAACAAGCACTATTCCTTCGACTCGTTTCACACAAGTAAAATTATTATATTTCGAAAAATTCCTAGCTTGGTTTATTTGGCAATAATGAGCGATCGCAAACCAACTGACTAGCTGCAGCCACACTGGCTTCCGCGAGACACTAAGGGACTTCCATCCAGAACGGCACCTTCACACAAAACAGTTATCAAATGTTCCCTTGGAATCAACAAACTTAATATCAAATGAAAATAGTGTTACAAAACGTCACTGCACTACATTACCATAAATATCTTAGATTGATTGATTATTTCGTGTTTTCGGGAACATCCATCTTTTATAGTCATTAGTCTCGTAAGTGTAGAACATGTTTTATCACGGAAAGTGACGGTGTTCTGGGAACGTTAACTTTTTACGCCTGAGGCAGTGTTCCACAGTGAAGAGATACCTAGAAGGGGTAACTCTGCAAGATGACGAGAATGTCAGCGCCGGATCTCACGTCCCGATTTGGGAGGAACACCGCCGCATCCCGACTCTAATATGCAATGTACTCACGGAACTAATGAGCAAAGTAGTAAACGCGTCGGAAACACAGAATACTCACTCACTAGACCTTTGTATTTACAATGCGGGTGTGATTTTTCTCCGTATATTTCACTAACAAGTTTAGACACAAAACTGTAATCTTCTATGTCTAATGTCATACAATTCTTTTCAAACTTTTTATCACCCTTGTACATCTAAAGACCAACGAGACTCGTAACGTTGGATCTTTAATAAATATATATAATAAACATTTTATGATGTATAGTTTCATGTTATAAATATGTAAAAAGCATTGATTGAATCATTTTAAATCTGTCTTCTTAATTAGTTCATTAGAATTTCTTTTTAAAAGCAAATAGTTTCTGCAATTATTACTTAAAACTAATTTATGTTTGAGGTTCTAAATAAATTATTTCAACTCAGATTTTATGTATAATCATCAGATGCATACAAATTAATATTTGACTGATTTTACAACGTATGACGACAATAATACAAATGTAATTGACCACGTAGTAAGAGACTTCACTCAAGTCCTACCGGCATTGTTCTTTTGTTTTAATGTATTTTCACTCAATTTTACCCCAGATGATTCAGGCTTTAGTTATCGAACTGTTTTGCCAAATGCGTCATCCAAAAATAACGAACTTAGTTCACTCTTACAGCTCCACCCGAGGATCACAAAAAGCGTCGTTATTTTTACTTGAATAAAACCGTATTCGACTTTATAGCCCTAATAGATATTTACTGCAACTTGGCTTTCGATGTTCATGGCATTTTTATCGCTCGGTCATGGTGCAATTTACCATTAACGAGAGAATTTCCTACAATTTTTTTATAGGATAATACCGACACAAGTATGAACATAAAGAACAGTATTAATTTAGTTAGTTCCGGATGACTTACGATATCATGGAGCTTCAGTGTAGTAAATATTGTATCTTATATCCTTCAATATACCCCTAATTTAATGGATAAGACCCTTGAAATTCTTTAGTCCTAAAACTTCAACGTATATTTTCACCAGTATTAATGGTACTTTGATCGTGAAAAGGCCGTATATTGATTACAAGGAAACTTAACTTAACCAGCTGTGTGCTGAATCGGAAAATTGAGAGAATTACGTATTTTTTGTTATTTGCTAGGTAATTATTACTTATATAATTGCATAACTTGATACTAAATGGCTAGGTCGAACGCCTTTAAGCCATTACATACATGTTTAGCAGTGTGCTCACCACTCTGTGATCTGAGTCGAAATTTAAGTTATCAATAACTCCAGTATTGATCATACATTCGAAATTGTTGGTGAGAATATGAACGTTTCATTCTTAGTTCTTGCGGAGCTCATTGTATCTTCATTTTCTTCCCTTAAGAAAATTTAATTTTTTTAAATTCCTTCCCATTACAAATATTCCGATTGCCTCTTCATCTGGGTATTTTTTCCTTCCTATTTTGGCATTAAAATTTCTTATTAGTAATTTTAATTTGGCTGCACTGCGTTTAGAGTGTTGTCAAGTGTGTTATAGAAATCCTCTATTTCTTCTTCTGAACTTAGTGCTATTGAAGATAATTATTAAAAAGAAGCAATACTAGAAGTGGTACTGAGTGGGCCAAAATACGGTTCAATTGCATGAAATTCTGTTTGTATGACATTGCAGCATTCGATTAACCATTCGACCAAGAGATTTTCCAACTAGTGTGCGTTTCAACGCCTTGACGCTGGCCTTACCCAATGTATGTATACATAGATCTGTGCCTCAACTGTTTATCAGTGTGTGAATTTTCAGAAATTTTTGACCATGTATTTTCATTAAAAAATGTCACAATGTCACTCAAAATTACTCAAAAGCTTCCTACATTCAAAAAATGTACTTCCATTACTCATTTCAATATTTAATTTGAACATAGTCTCCACTAAGAAAAATATATCTTCAATAATATATTATAGTTGTGGTAGAGTGATGAAATAATATATAAACATTTCCAATTTTCAAAAATTCGGGTTTTACCAAAAATAGGAACTGGAATAATTCATACTTTAGTAGTACCGCCCGTATTCTCTAAAAGGAGAAATAGACATAGTCTTTGAAACACACCTTTCTTGAAAGACGGACCGGTAGCGATAGCTCAGGGCGTCAACTGATGTCACTGCAGCGCCTCTAACCGGGAGATCCTAGGTTCAAGTCCTGACGGTGGCAGGATTTTCGACACTAGCTTTTCAGCCAGGTCGAATTCAGCTGCTGTCTGAAGGAGAATTATAGCGGCCGGCTGCTCTGATCGGTAGTTTTCCGTGGTTTCTCCGACCAACACCAGGCGAATGCCGGAGCAGTATCCTACCAAACGGGCCACGGACCGCGCGCGGTCTGTCCTTCCTCTTCCTTGTCGTATCCTCTCCCCTTACACACACTATTACACTAACATGCACTACACTACCACATATTCCGGGAGACCGGTCGGGAGCTTAGATCTTGTCCCGACTGGGGTGCCCCGTTGGTGGGAGAGTCCTGGTTGGGGGGAAACCCCACTAGCCGACGGTAGGTCGGCGCCGGATCTCGCCATCCAGCGGGGAAAGATCACCGCGCATATCCCGAGTAAAAAACATGCACTACACTAACGGGAATAATAACCGAAGCAGTTGACGCGCCCGGAAACACGAAAAAATCAATCAATGAATCAACCTTGAAAGACGGATGGTAGGCTTGCCCCGCCGACCACCTTTCCGGCGGGAAACACTCCAAAGGCAGGAAAGGTGGGCCCGTCACGTGAGAGGGATCTTCGGGGATTCCCCTTTCTCCGCCCAAGTCGACAAAAAAATGGCGGTATAGTTGTCAACCTGTTTGATTCTACTCTCCGCCAAATCCTCGGCTCAGATTGACGTCGCGAGGGGAATCACAATCCCCCGGCGCGAGCCACAGCCCACCCCCACCCCCCTCTTCGCGCACGTGGGATCGGGGGGAGACTCCCTGATCCAGAGTGACGCCCGCGCTCCGACCCCTCTCACGCGCCGGTGGTGGTGCTTAGCCATCTCCACTACTGGTTCTCCAACGCGGGCTTTTGCGCTCACGGAATAGCACGGTAGCGTCGAAAATGCAGTAACCGAATTTTAGTTTTCATTAAACATGACGAAATTATTTTGTGATTTTAGTTATGGTTATTTGTGAACGAATTTACTTTAGATTCTGAACGAAAAGCGGTTTAGTTAGTTTTAATCCTGAATAAATTTAGTAATTTATTTTAACCTGAAACAAACGCAGTGAAATATTTTCGAAATAAAGACCGAATAAATTAGAGTTCACTATCTTTAATATCTCTGCCAACTGTGCTATTTCTCATGCAATATACGTTCATTCGTAAAACATCAGTTTCTTGTCAATTGAGTTAATTTGAAAACTGACAATGTTCAGATCAATGTTCATTGTAAAATAATTATGAGTACCACATTGATGTTGAATGAAAATACTTAGGTGTAACAGACACATATTTTAAAACGATAAGAATTAGAATAAATGACTATAAGGCAAAATTGGTCAAAAACCCTTTCCCAAACATGACCGGAAAATGTAATTGCTATTTACCCCTTCATTAAAATTACACTCGATCCATAAGTATAGCATATTTAAGATATATTACAATCTTGCATTTTATTGTATGTTTATTGTATTTCTTATTACAATATTCATTAATCTTACAAATTCCGATGGTAATTTTAACATTCTTGAAAATAACATACTTTTTTAAAAATTTTCTTTACAGCATTTGACATTAGAATTCCTTTTATATTTTTATTGTCTTTTTAATTAGCACGTCTCTGAATACCCAACAGCCCTCTTCTTGATAGATGAGTGATACAGCTTTATAACTTACAAATACACTCCAAGTATTCTTCTCTTTTTTGTGATTCTAAATTATTGATACTCTGCAAATCTTACTATTTATGAGCATTCCACACGGTGCACTTTCAAGAAATTTGATCTTTTAATTTCTTCAAGTATTTGCTGTTAGTCTTCTTCGATTTCAGGAAGATCTTAATTGTGCCACGTATATTTAAACCCATATTTTAAAATTATAATATATTCCAATATATTGTTCTAATTATTTTTCTGTAATCCGAGGCCTGTGCCATTTGCAGATACTTGGAGTGATTGAATCATCTTGATAGGAGGGATGGTTATGAAGACGTGAGAATGATGAAGAGACAAAGGAGGAAAGAGAGGCAGAGGAAACGGGAGAATCTCCAGAAAAGTAGATTCTAATTGCCATTGTCCACCAGAAATTCCACAGGAGTTGTCTGGGATTTGAACCTCATTCTCAGCCGATGTGATTGTTACTCCACGGATCATCGCATGTTGATCGGATTAAGCACGCATTTAATTACGTTTCTAGGGTAGAAGCAACCTTGCCACAATACACACCCTTTCACTCTCATGTCATCCAGCAATCAATCTCCTATTTCTCTCATCTTGCACTTGTTCTGTCTCTCTTTCTCTGTACATCTTTGTTTTGTGTTGTATCCGTTTCTTCCCTCCTTCCAGCGCGCTGCACGCGGACGTGCTGATCCCGGCCGAGGCCCACGTGCGCCGAGCCTTCCCTTAGCGCCGCTCCGCCTCGCCGTCGCTGCGCCGACGGCTCCCGCATGCAGCACGTGGCAGTGACACGTGGACGTGCTGATCCCGGCCGAGGCCCACGTGCGCCGAGCCTTCCCTTAGCGCGCGCTTAGGCGGGCGAGATCCAGCGGCGCGCGGGGGCGGAGAGGACGCGGATGACGGCTCGGCTAATGGAATTTTCAGAGTATCAATTTACACGAATGCATTGTGAGGAGCTCATTGTCAAAGCACCGGCTCCCTCGTTATCCACAGTAGCAGACTATGTGTATTCCACTCACATGTCCAACGCTGTCATTCAGAAATCCCTGTTATTGAAAAATTACAACGCATAAGTACTACTCATTTTCTTCACAACCGAAATGTTACGACGTGAAATAAATGCATAGACATCAACAAAACAAGGAGAGCAAAAAAATAAGTGAGATAATATTTGGGTTTTATGAGTGCATATAAAAAGCGATTCACAAATCTTTTTAGCAGAATCAAGAATGAAGAGAGCACGAACTATGGTAAAGGAATTAGAGAAATTACTAATGAAAAATGTACCACTCAAACAATTAAAAATATTATTTTTAAGATCAAACAGAGACATTAAAATTTTCAGTTTTTATTGTTAATGTAACACTGCTCTCCGTGAATAATATAATAATAGGAAATAAAAAGAAAAGAAATATTTTAAAAAGAAAGAAATATTTAAAAAAAATAAAAAGAAGAGTTTATCATTATATTTTATCGTTCTTATTAGTGACACAGGGTCACAAATAAATTTGTCAGACCCAAAACATTTAACAGTGTTTCAACGCGCTGAATCGGAATCTGAAGCCTGGTTCACGATACAGAAGTGCAGTTTTTGCTCAACAATGTAGAATCATCGGGCACGTAATATGTCGTTGAGATATTATTTGAAATATTTTGAGTTTTCTAGGAATTCAATAATCTTTTATTTTTAAATAGAACTATAAATTTTTTCTCATTATTCGCAATGGATAGAACATAAAAAGAGGAATACAATGATATATTTTATGTTAGTAGTTTGATAGTAATTTGAGTGTAAAATTAGTTTCTGACACGAGATTTTAAATTGAACGGGCAATATTTCGTAAACTAGCAACTGTCACCTTTGGGGAATTTGCCATTCGCAGCGCCGATACTGTTATGGGGAGAGGGGATACTGAGCGGTGTGGCAATGGGAGACAGAGGTGTAATTACAGGAATCTATAGTGTTGTCAGGACTGACACAGTTCAAACATCAGTATAAACAGCACAACAGGAAACATCAGTACAACAGGAAAAAACATCAGTATAAACGATGAGAATGAAATATTTTTTCCATTGATTCATCAGAATTAAACTTCTCTTCTGGTTGAAATTTCTAAGATTTGATGTACTCTAGCGTCACAAATGATCACCTCTTACACAAACGATTGCAGAAGTATATTGCTGTTGATAGAGGACAGAGAGTTCAGTAAATAATTTATGTACGTATTTTTATTCTGTTTTCTATTATTGTCTACGTCATTTTTTATTTTCGTAAATTTACAATGAGAAGTGGACTAACAGCAATACTAACAAAATGTATACGTTTTCATAATCTGATATTCTGGAGATATTAAAGTGAAAACTTAAACCTTTCATTTATTTTACTTCTTTCTTGAGAAGTTTGAAAATGACCTTTATTAGTATCTCCGGGGGGGGGGGGAGACTCTTGCGCATGGTATCCGATTTCAGCCAATGTACTGCAGACACTGCCAGATGACATTAAACGATTAAATTACATAGAAAAGTTTAAATCCCAAGTGAAATCGTTTCTGCTGCATAACTGTTTCTATACAATTAGAGACTATACTGAGCATAACAAGAAAAGTAACATTAATTTTAACAATGATACATAATGCATTATTTACCATTTGGACTGTATAAATGAGTATAAACAACCTGTAACAACTATTGTACTACAGCTTCCGGGTCAATGACCCCATCTCGATCAGGTTTTTCGTCCAGTTTCCTGATCCATTGAGCAAATGCTGAGATGGCCCCTTGTTTGCTTCTGGACATAAATGTAACTTCATTTTCTGTGCACGTCTTCTAGAATTCAGTGGGAAATACAATTATTCAAATTATCGTTTCCATGTTGTCGCGTCAGGAAGTAATAAGAGCCAAAATTTATTGCTTATTTATCTTTGAAAATAGATTTTATTACATGGGAGTTTTTTTGTTTTTCTCCTTTCAAAATTCAAAATTTTTGCTTATTTATCCTTGAAAATAGATTTTATTACATGGGAGTTTTTTGTTGTTTTTCTCCTTTCAAAATTTCAAAATTCAAAATTTATTGCTTGTTTATCCTTGAACATAGATTTTATTTCATGGGAGTTTTTTTCTCCTTTCAAAATTCAAAATTTAAGTAGTATATGAGTAAGTGTAGGATCACAGAATTTTGAAAATGTGCACACAATTCACTTTTCCCCATAGCACGTCATACGCAGTTTTTAACTGTTTTCTGACGTAAAATAAATAAATAAAATAAAATAAACAGACACCACTTTCCGTCACAATATTTGCGGGAATTTGAAATGCAGCCAGTTACAAAAATGATCACTTCATTACAAGTAATTTACACATATTTATGAATCATTTCTTTTAAATATAGCATCTTGAACATCTTTGTCGTGTTATTTTTGGTTGGTTATCGTTGAAAATTGTTACTTGGTATCACTTTCAAAATGTCACTCAACACTTATTGCTCTCATGCAACATGTCGGTCAGCGCCAGGTCTGGCTTTTCAAACTGTTTCGTGGTCACGTGGTTCGTGACGCAAAGTGATGTTGCCCAGAACAAGCAAAAATCAGTGCGCCGGAGTAACGTAGCCATGCCTTTCCACCATGGTATCTTCCATACACAATAAATTTTTAACATAGTTAATTTCAATGATCGATTCTTGGAATTTCAATCAATGTAAAAAATTATCAATTCTGATGAATCTTTCATTTTGATAGTTAATATTGATACCTTTCTCGTTATACGCTCCATACAGTCACTCCTCTCCTACCTGAAGGTAATGGCGCGAGGGCCAGTACAGGAAATATTGTCTTAATTCATGAACGTCAAACCGCTCCCGCACGAGCCATTTGCCCGCCTGGAGAACTCGGCGCTCCTACTGTGAACATCCGTTTTCCCACCAATCAGGCAAAACGTGTCACATCCTTCGCCTGTGTCCAGAGGGTTGTTTAAACGAGTTTAATTGCGCGCCCAAAAACAAAAGAGGTGGTGCAAAAATGTAACGGGAGAACGCTAATGTAGCAGAAAAGAAGGATGTCGGAATCATGCATTGCAACAGTCTTTTGGAAGCAAACCCTCGACTGGAGCAGACGTATGGCCAAATCGCCCCATCAGAGAGTACCATTCCTAGCATTCGTTTCCAAATAGCGCCAGAAAAACTCTTCGGAGAAGACACTAGAAGAGGTAAACTGTTTATTTTAAATGCAATACGACTAATTGTGAATATAATCAAGCGTAGTATTTGCACACATTATTGAGAGCTGAGAAGTGAGGAGCTCGTACGAGTTTTACAAACGATAGCTAATACTCGAATGTCTCTATCTTTTCCAGTTTTTTTATATTTTTGTCTTGACGTTCTGTTCCGTTACTACGTTGCTGTTACGTGGGATTTCATTGCATGTGGGTAAAGTTCTTGGACGAATGCAAGCGAACTATGCAAGCGAACGTACAACGGCCCGGCTACACATTTTATAACGGACACGAGCCGGCCTTTCAAGATCAAAATACACCCCGGAGCTGCTGGAAAACAACGCAAGGCCGTTTCAACCAAACGACTGGTAGGAAAAAATGTATATTTCAAGTCAGAACGATCCAGATGGAATAATTTTATTTTGGACTTTTGATCAATCATTCTTAAATTTTAATTTTTGAAAAATTAGACCAAAGCATTTAATTTGTGTAAAGTAAAACAAGATGTTCATAAGTGTGTTTGGAAATCAATGTAAAAGTGTTCAGAGGCGAGTAACTAGTATACAAGGATTTGTTTGAAAGTTTTTTGTTGTCAAATGTTATTGCTGGAAGATTGTAGTTATCCACCAACGATAATAGCAAAAGTGTATTAGTTGTAAGATTCTTTATTTTCAGGGTGTTTATTCTTTTTTATGTATATGTGTATTCATTTACGTATTTATTGTATGTGCGGAATTGGATTATAGTATTCTGTTAAAAGTGATTCAAATTTGAGGGATTTCGTGAACATCCGAGTGGAGAGTATCCATTATTCTGATCCCAGTTTTTGTTTTTTTAATATAATCAACTGTCTTCCGGCTAGCTGGCATTTCACCAGGTGAATAACTTCACCTCCCCCATGAAATGACGGTTAAGGTTATGGCCCACGGGCAACTTCCCCTGACCCCGCACTCATTTCCCCTTAAAATCCAGAAAGGTGTGTACCTGCACAAACTTAAGCAGTGCGAGGCGGTGGAAGGTGACTTTATAGGAAAATCCTTTTGCAAAATTTATTTCAATCAAATAACCGAGAATGGTATTATGTTTATATCTTCCTACTAATTACTGTTTAATGTTTATTTTCTTAATAAATTCTCCGTTATATAAACATCTTGGCTGAGTGACAGGAATATGTTTGAATGGCGAGTCCATTCCTTGTTTTCGTTTTGTGTTATGTTATTAAACCATTCAGCTATTTATTGTATTCAGCAAAATCTGAAATAAATTATTAAGTCTCTATAAGTTAACAATTCTCTCTTACGGACTGGCAGCGCTTTTTAACAAACAAGACTATTTGTCTGTTAAACATTTTAAATATCACTCTTAAGTGCAAAGAATTACAAAATCAAGATACTTTTGATTCACTTTTTAAATTTTACTCTCAATTGAGAATTTGAAATCTGACTGATGTATTATTTAATCTTAATGAATATTTCTTTATTTAAAGAGAAAATGAGAATTAATATAACTAAATTTCGGGACAATAACTGTCAACTGACATCTCGTACAGACTGTCATGGACCAGGTATCCAGTGACGTAACGCTCACTCTGGAGAGATTACAACCCTTTCTTTTAAATCTCGTGCCAATTTATCGGAACACAGTGCCCGAGCTCTAGTAAGTTTGTTACCTTGGTCGTGACCTTGCCATGTCTGCTATAATTTAAAATCGTATGTCAGAAACTCTCATTTTATTCTCAAATTACTAATATACGCTAACATTATATTCCTCTTTTTATGATCTATCCATTACTAATGAGAAAAATATGTAGTTACATTTAAAAATCAAAGATTCTTTTTCTGGAAAAAGAAAATGTTGCAAATAATATCTCTATATTATATTGCTTGCCTTCCTATTGTTTACTTCGATATTTTGAACTGTTAAGAAGTTAGGGTGTGTGTGTACTTTAATACTTTAATATTTCTGTGAGTATTAAATTTTAAAAATTAAAACCTTGAAACCTGATTTTACATTCCTTAGAAAATCCTTCCTTAGAGGTTTTGTCAATTGTTTGCCGAATCAACATGGGAAAGGTAGGACTTCTGGACTGTCACTAAGCTGACGTTTACCTTTATTATTGTAGATACTTGAACTTTGAAACCTATTTCTCTTTGATACTTTCACACAACGTCTTCAACTTCTTTCTTTTAGTATTGTAGTTGAAGCCGTATTCCAATAAGGTCGTCTTCCTTACTAATCTTCATGTTTCGTGCATAAACTTAACCTTGGACGATGCAAAACCCTGTCATCCCAGCTATGCATAGAAGCTCCACCAAGACTCCTCTTTTCCTGTTCGCTCATTTGCTCATTATACGGTGATTCCCATAAGATTTTCCCCCTTTTAAAAGAAACACGAATAAGTGAAGTTTTCGTCAGGTTACATACAAGGGATTTACATTTTAAGTTCGCGAATTACCCAAACTTTTTACTTTCTGCTCCTCACGTGGATTCGGAGCGCGTACTCTACATTAGCAAGTAATATGTATACAAAGTACATATTTATACGGAAGTAGATTATTCTGTTTGCATATAAGACGGGACGCCCTGGCTGCGAAGAAGCGCCGCTCGCCTGGGATAAATATGCAGATTCGCGCGCTGACTTAAGACGCGCGCCCAGGCGCAAGCCCCGCCACCGCCTGCCTCGCGAATAATTCAGTTGTGCGCCACGTATCTGCAAACGAGGACGGACGATCAAACTCGCTCCGCCTAGCCTGCTTTCTACGATCTACTTGGTACAGCGGTCTGACCGAGGGTCCTCTGGTGCGAGCCCTATGGTCCTCCGGAAGCGGCTCTGACCGAGAGGTCCTCTGGTGCGAGCCCTGATGGTCCTCCGGTACAGCGGCTCTGACCGAGAGGTCCTCTGGTGCGAGCCCTGATGGTCCTCCGGTACAGCGGCTGTGACCGAGAGGTTCTCTGGTGCGAGCCCTGATGGTCCTCCGGTACAGCGGCTGTGACCGAGAGGTCCTCTGGTGCGAGCCCTGATGGTCCTCCGGTACAGCGGCTGACCCAGAGGTCCTCTAGGGTGCGAGCCCTGATGGTCCTCCGGTACAGCGGCTGTGACCGAGAGGTCCTCTAGTGCGAGCCCTGATGGTCCTCCGTACAGCGGCTGTGACCGAGAGGTCTCTGGTGCGAGTCCTGATGGTCTTCCGGTACAGCGGCTGTGACCGAGAGGTTCTCTGGTGCGAGCCCTGATGGTCCTCCGGTACAGCGGCTGTGACCGAGAGGTTCTCTGGTGCGAGTCCTGATGGTCCTCCGGTACAGCGGCTGTGACCGAGAGGTTCTCTGTTGCGAGCCCTGATGGTCCTCCGGTACAGCGGCTGTGACCGAGAGGTTCTCTGCTGCGAGCCCTGATGGTCCTCGGTACAGCGGCTGTGACCGAGAGGTTCTCTGGTGCGAGCCCTGATGGTCCGGGGAGACCGGCCTCTGGTGCGAGCCTGAGGTCCCGGCAGCGGCTCGACCAGGGTGCGAGCCCCGACACAGACATAGACATATCGAATTCAGTCGCTGTCTGGAGAAAACTTCAGTGTTCCGGGTGTTTTTTTAAATTTTTTTATTTAAGGTCGCATCAACATCAAAGTTATTAGCGATCAATATTGGAGTTAACATTATGGTAACTATGAAGATGAAACGATAGGTGATGATGGGGTGAAAGGACGAATACAAATACAACCATGCCCGAGGCGGGACTCGAAACAGCGACCCTTCGGTCCGAGATGACTATGACACTACTGCCTTAGCAATCTCAGCCACCGAGCCGACACTAGGGTGTCCTGAATGCGAGTGTTTCGTGATTTATCCGATCAACAATAGGCGGATGTTGGAGCAGTAACCTAACACACGGGTTACAGACGATGCGCGATCTTCCCTTCCTTTCCTCGTTCTATCCTCCCCGTTACTTGCACTCTTTCATGTACAAGGACCACATTACAAGGTACTTTTCTCGTCTGAGATTTAGAGCGTGTCCCAGCTGGAACGGTGCCCCGAATGTGGAAATATATGGAGAAGGAAGTCACTCGAGGGTTGAGGTGTAAGTCGGCGGAGGATCTCACCATTCAGAACAGGAGGAACGCCGACACCTTCAGACATAATGAAAACTTTCATTGTAATAACAGAATAAATGACCATAGTGATTGACAGAAATATCACTTTATCTTTTTCAAAGAGGGTGGTCATTAACTTTCGGGACATTGTTTAGTGAAAGTTTTTGCACCGAAATTCACTATATATATATATGTTGTTGTTTTTTCCATTTATGTTTGGTTATTTAATTCTGTTAGAGTGTAATTACATTCTCAATGCAATATGGAAGATGCAATATGCAGAGGCCAAACACAGAATTCAGACATATTTTGGATATAGAAAAAAAGTGCTTAAATGAGAAATACTACTTTGATGGATTATCCTGGTTTAAGTGAAAATCATCTGAAAAATTTAAAAGAAACATGGGAAAGCTACAAAAGTGGTCCAGAACGACGAATTAAAATATAAAGAAGCCAGTGAGAGTAGGAAGTGTCTGACTCACGGAAACAGGAAAGTAAAGTAATTAGGTTTATTAACGAACACGTGAGAAATGTTTGTAATAAATAATATAAGTAATAAAAAGGGTGGATGTCAACGAATAAATAACGCGTTAGACGAAAAGTGAATACGAGAAAGTTGAAGGGGATGCGCAGCAATGAGCCAGAAGCTACAGAATTAGGTCCCTAGAGGTAAAAAAGAAGACAATTGAAAGGCGGGCATTATGAAGTGCGGAACAGAAGGTGCTTGGCCGTGATGGAGTACGGATGCTGAGATGGCAGCGCGTTGCGTGGTAAACTAATTTGTAGTAATGATAATGAACTGTGAGAAAAGGAGCCGGCAAATTGAAACAAGTACGCGATTTCTTATTTAATAACGTCATGTATTTTTAAGGGACGGTAATGTTGAGTTTTATTAAAAATTGGACTGAACGTGGAAATCAGAAGAGTACGAGCTACAAGATGACGTGAACAGATGAATCTGGAAAGTACGTGCCTGTTCGTCGGCCAAGCATGTTGACCAAAGGAATGTGAATAAACTTTTAAAATAGTTTAAGTAAGAAAAACAAATCGTGCCATAGTGAGAGTTAAGAATAAATCATAAGAGAGAAGTAAACCGTAGCAAGGCCATGAAAAATGAAGAGGTTGGTGTGAGTGTTTTTTGTAAATATTATATGAATGTTATGATTTTTCCTCTTATGGAATTGTGATGTTTGTATTGTTTACCCGTAGCGATCACAGCGGAGCTGCGGCAAATTGTAAGCAAATTGGTTGAAACAAAATTATAATGTTTTTCGGAAAGATGAACAAGTTTTACTTCATTTCAAGTAGTTCAAATTTATAATACAATTTCCCTAAATACATTTTCATGCTTCAATTCCCGTATGGGCAAGTGTGTCGACTCACATACATAAATTTTTCTATGACCCGTAAGCTATTTCTTTCTGAAACTAAGGGAAGTAAAAATAAATTAAATAATAATCATAAATATTGGGTTATGCCAAGGCATTAAAAAATTAATAGTAGTATTTTTTAATGAACATAATTAGGAATAAGAGAGGAATTTGAGAGGTCTCACTACAAAAAATAATTTCATCAAGGTGCAATTTTAATATACAATTCTGTACACTGGAGTTTATTCTAAAAATAAGTCTTTCTAATGGATCTCTCGCTAGAATCAATTACGTAATATTCTAATATGAAAATCCCCAAACATTGAATGGCCAACAAGGAAAACCAGTTCACCAAGAAAACCAATACATTTTATTCTGGAATATCTGTCATCATTTTATGGGCTATTGTGTAGCAAAAACATGATACTGCGAGACATATGTGCAGTAGACACATAATAACCAATTCGATGTTCGTTGTAATGAGAATAATCCTAAAAGTCGGTAAATTCTATATAAAAACATTTATACTTCATTTACCACCTTGTAAAATAATTTCAACCCTTTAAATTTTCTTCAAATATCCTTAGTTTATTGTATAAACAAGCAGAAGTTTCCTGTGTTACATTCCAGCAAATGCCGTTTTTACTTCGTTAATTTCTTTCTGGAAATATTTTGAAAATTTAGAGATAATAAACAAAGCCTAGAAGCCTTATCATATTATTAATTTAATTTATACAGAAAATTGTATTTGCGGTAAAAAATAATCACTTCTTTATTCCTGAATGTACCTGATTTTCTAACTAATTTCTTATTAGCCTCTGAGGTTGCATATGGACAGCGTGTTCACTTTCTGTAGTGCGATACCGGAATCCAGGATCCCGGTCGGGACAGAAATGGAGCTGTAGCTTTGTAATACAATAGTCTACGTTTCTATAGCCGTGTAACGAAAGAAAAGCTCAGATAGGCCACGTATGCTATATATGATGATGGGAATAAGTCATACTTGCCGCACACCATTACCCCCAGATATCTATAATAAATAAGAACAGGACCAAGATCTGCAAACAGCTATGCAGCTCTATATACACTCTGTCAGTTCAATACGACCCTAAAATGTGAAATTCATACATAAATTATCTTAGAACAAAAGGGTCCTCGTTTTTATTATTTTGAGATATTATTTTCATAACTGCATTTATGTGTATTAAAGCAGATGAACATCCATTTATCCCTTATCAAACGCTTGGGCGTAAAGACAAGATTTGGTCCGCGGTCCAACGAATTCACAAAAGTTTACTTCCTCGTCGAATACTTTCAAGGCAGTGGAAACGAATTTCTCGCAATATCTCTCTGAGTTATCTGTGTTCATTTATTTTTCTCGTGTTTACTCGCCTCATGATTTTGTGCCGTTTGCGCGATTCGCGAGGAAAACGAAGTCAGTTTGTTCTACGCCGCAATGCTATCGAAGTGTTAGTTAAGGATACGACCGCCTCCAGGAGAAGCAAAACAAAAGGAGAACAAAGCACGCGGAGAGATACGGCTCCGGCTTCTTATTAAGGCCGTTCCTCCTTGCTCTGTGAGATATTAGACAACGAAATTACTACAGGCTGTAATTGAGTTTATAATTAGAAACTATGTTTGTTTATGAACTTATCGTTGTAACTTTTCCGTGAATTTCTTGGAACGGTGTGTAAAGCTTTTCATTTAATAATGTAAATAGAGGATATTAAAAGATAAGCATTAATATGCGCTTGATTTCTTTACATTTTCTCTGGGTGAAGCACCGTAATTTTAATACGTTTACGTAATATAATGTTTTCGTAATATATTACATAAATTTTAAAATACATAATAATATTTATTATATTTTATTCATTGTTTATGAAAACGGGTGATTTGCAACATGTGGAGAAGTAATCACTGATAGGTTGGCGATAGAAACGGTCATTTGTGCTTCTTTCTTTACTCTCGATAAATTATCTTCTAGGGAAGAAAACATTTCGTATATTTTAAACTAAGGAAAACAATGATACTCTCTCCGTATTTAATTAATATATAATTAATACTTTTTAGGCATTCGTTTTTTATTACGGTGTTGGCAAAGAAGATACTTTCTTTTTGGCCACACGCCTTTACATCAGTACATTGATTCAGTTTTACTTAAGACACAAATGACATTTTCAACTAATTCCATATCCTGGAACTTGGAAATTATTTTATATTATTAAGAGAACCTACTCTTCCGGCAGTTTTCCCCTTCCACGTCACGTGACGAAGAAGTATAGTTGCTTCCTTGTAGCAAGGGAACGAGCTCTCATAAATTCAAATTTTCCTCACATGAGGCTCTCTTGTTAGAACGGGGGCCCCAACTGCAAGGGCACTCGTAGCTGCTGCAGTCGGGGCTCCACCGCCGCGAGTCATCATCCAGCGGAGACCCAGGCGCCGCCGCTCCCAGCTCGCCATTAGTGCTCAACACTCACTGCCTCTGACTCCTCCGCGTCGGACGAAACCACTGCATGGCACAGTCATCGTCGTTGCCGGTTACAGCTTCCCACCGCCGTCATCGATCGTCATCAAGGTTCCCGAGACGGCCATGCACAATATAGCTTTCGCGATTTTCACTATTTTGGCACGCGGTCCTTACCACCCCTTTCCTCTTCTCCCTCCCTCCGGCCCTCTCCACCGACATTTCACCATCACCACTGCCTCGTCAAGCGCGCCATCACCTCCCTTCCTCCCCCCCCCCATTTCCGCCAAACGCAGCGGCAGATGGCGCCCTCAACGCCGCGCCCTTCGTTACGTGACGCGGCGTCCCCCTCCCCCCCCGCGCCAAACAAAAGAGCCTCGCGAAGCGCCCTCTGCATTCCTGCACACACGCCCCTCCCCCCGCGCCCGCGCCGCTGCGTGTAGGGGATGGCGCGGGCTGAGTGCGTGGGGGCAGGAACGCCGCAGAGAGGAATGCGGCACATGAGCTAGATGAAAAGCCGCAGAGAAAAGGCAGGGAAAGTAAAGAGCAGAGGAAAAAAAAAATATTGCAAAAATGAGAATGGGAAGAGATGAAATGATGGCGCGTTTCTAGGAAATGCATAACGTGAATGTGTGGATTTGTGTAATTTCATGCTCATTACAATCATAGCCGGTACTTCTTGATACATTATTCCGTATATTCAGTGTCTATTAACAGGACTTTCAGAAGGTATTACCTACATAATCGTATTTTATTTCTGCATTTAATATTAAAGAAAATTTTAATTTTAATTTAATGGAATATTCAAAAATTCATTGAAACATTGTTATTGTTTCAATTTTTGGCTGTCATAAAAATAGAAGCAAACGCATCTGCTTCTTCTGAAGTGCTTCAGTGTGTACTATATTAACCAAATTCTGATATCTAGAATAATTAAAAGTATAACACGAGATTTGGTTAATACGAAATTAAGAGGTTTATGATATAAACATAACACAGGAAGAAGTGGCTGCGCTTAAGAAGACACGAATTTGTAATTTCATTATGGGTTCGGATAGAAAAAAACTCTTATATGCCTGTGTAATCATACAATGCAACAATAGATACTGCTCACAACAATGACACCTAATAATAATAATATCAATAATAACAACAATAGTAACAATTTATTACTGCAAGAGAGCGTAAATACGGTGTCAGTTAATGAAAAGAGAGTACAAAAATAAAAAGAAATATCAACACATAAACTGAAAAAAAACTCGATAATTGGTGCTCATCTCTTTATCTTACTTCGCTTCACTGCATGTCCCTTTGGGAACTAGTAATTTATAAATTTACGGAAGATATAGGGATCGCAGTTTGCCCGCATTTTTGGTGGCCTTTACTGCACATTACTGCTTGCTGTTTGATGTAGTAATGTACATTACTGCGTTTGTGCACATGTGCACTCTTCATGCACTCAATATTTGTGCTATACGAACTCTCGAACGCACAACTCGTGTGCTTCTGGGAAGGATGACTCGAACCTCTGAACGTAATTCCAGTCAACAATGGTCCTGTTACGACACGCCGTTTACTCATTGCAGACGATCCACGTCAATTGTTTTGAATTATTTTATTTTGTGTGAATGTCGTCGTTAGGAAATTTTATTTTGTGTGAATGTCGTCGTTAGGAAGCATGGTATTTAAAATCTTTCTCTGATACCTTTTCATTATGGTTGTTTTGTTTACGCCTTGAAGAGGGCACATAGTCGTGCAGCCTGCCTATCTGTAACTAATGGATCTCAATTGAAAATTGACCCGTTGTTTCTGTTCGTGAATTTTGCCACTTTTTTGTGCACCCGGTTAAACGCTTTAATCCGACCTTCTAATCTGACTTGATAAGAACAAGAACAAAAGTTTATTGAATTCATAAATCGTTATGATAGAAATATACATATTAAACATGATTTAATTGGACATTTTTAGTGATCTGCTAGTCTCAATAACGTTCTTGCTTCTTGGAATGTTTGCAATTGCACATTAACGACCATTTTCACAGCTATCAAAGTTCCTTTAGTGGAGATGAGAATTTAAATTATTCATATATCTATTATTTTTCTCATACAGTTTTATACGCGAATTTATCGCAATGAAAAAATGTTATTTTCACTGCAATATTTCTCCAATTTCTAAATAATCTGTCTATAAGGATTGTTCTTTAATGAATTCACATTCTATGAATTACCGATCGTGGATACTATTGTTACAAACTCTCTATTTTCTTGGTATATTTCCATTTCCATTACAAGAGCAGTGAACAGATGCAGTGTGCAGTGTACGGCCATTGAAACAAACAGTTCTTGATAAATATAATTTACAAAAGAAAAATATATTATTTTCTAATTTTATCTTATGCAGTTAATCTATTCATTTTTTTTCTAAAAACTATAAGGGTTGTTAGTTTAGAAGGAAGTATGGGCTTTTTGGTAAAAAAAATTTATGATAAAAGTTAGCTGGCCCTAAAGATGTTATCGCTCGTTTTTACTAACCATATTTGTATAATCCACATATTTTCAAATCTTAAAATTAATAGAATGATCGCATATCTCCATACATTAGTTAATTTCCACTATCGTGTTGGGAAAATTGCAATAAATCAAAAGCATTCGACGTTTTGTCATCTAGCCTGAGAAAGCGTGCAAGTGTGATTGTAATTACCGAAGAGAAGAGAGTGCGTCTTTGAAATTCCAAGGTTGAGTGTTTTTAAATGCAAGTATTAGTGAGTGCATATAAACGCAATATTTATGACAAATACTACTTTACGCTTTTCAGTGCTTACGGTTTATATTTATTGTTTTATGTAATACATTACGTTTTGAGATAATGGTAGCAGGATTTCCAGAAGAGTATTCTAAAGCATGCAAAATGCAATTATAAAACATTTCAATAACATTTTCAGATTCATGTTTAACTCAATGTTTGCAGTGTTTGTTTTGTTCCAGAACTTATAATCCTCCCTCATTTCATTAGTCTTACATAAGTACTGCAGGACATGAAACCACATTTTTGGGGTTTCCCATTTTCCTCATAGTGAGTATGCACTACTTTTCTGATGTAACTTTTCTACAGCTTTTTCGTTTGAGCAAAGTAATCACAAAGGTTCAATTAGTTTCAATATTCTATCGAGGATGTAGATTCCTATTTTCAAATCATAGCATATTTTTCGTTAGTGTCGTAGTTAG